>NW_021027818.1:211586-286266 GCF_004153795.1 Camellia sinensis | reverse complement strand
CTCTAAACCGGATGTTGTTGGGAGAAGATAGGGGATGGACTCCATGGATAGAGCTCATATGCTTATCTAGTGATGTGTTGACATAGCTCATATGCTTGTCCTTGGAAGTGTGATAGTGCTCTTATGCATATCTATGGAAGTGATGATATAGCTTGTATGCTTATCTATTGGTGTGTGATATAGCTAGTATGCTTATCTATTTTGAAATGGGAAAGTGTTTAATATGAGTTACTATCTCATATAAGTTGTTTGGCCAGGTTCTGAGCCATGGTTTTAAATTGAGAATTTAAAGGAATTGGAAAATGAACTGTATCATGGGCTTGTATGTCATGAAACTGTAAAGTGTTATAAGTGAAAGTATCAGTGTTGGCCATCTATCAACTGTTAATCTTTTAGTCATTGTTCATATTTGGTTTGGTGTATTTCTACTGGGCTGTGGCTCACCCTATATGGGAACATCATTTTCAGGTACAGGTAGCATGCCACCTCCAAGGACATAGCTTGGGAGGCTAGAGGCGGACAGACTTTTGTTGTCTTATTTCCTTTTGATGTATTACATGTAAATCCAAGCCAAGGGCTTAATGTGTAATTGAGTTAATACTCTTTTTTTTGTAACCAAGTGTTAACTTGGAAAGCTGTAAGCCCGTAGGGCATTTGCTTTTGTTGTTAACATGTAATACTTTTGTAAAGAAATACTCTGATGAATTGAAGAATGTGGATCTTATATATATAAATGCATGTTTATATTGATGGGTTTAATGTTATTATTTTGAGGGCGTTACAATAATTCTATGAACCCACTTATTCTTGTTGATGTTTTTGAATGTATCAGTTAATTGACTTGTCTAAGATAGTATTAAAGTCATGAAAATTATAGTATTACACCTTCCAAGTCGTCGGAGGTTGTCTTGGAGGAAAAAAGTTTTACCTTCTTGAATATAAATATCTTCTATTTTGCCACATATTAAAAAAAAGAAAAAGAAAAAAAAAAGTATTCAAAAATGAAGTGAGTTGAGTTTGTCTATAGTTATAGATCAAGATTGGATTATCTAGTTTAACTAGTGGGATTACCTTTGTGCTTCACTTCAATTATTTAAACCGTTTATATTTTTGAGTTTGCCAAACACATTATTCATGTAAATAATCAAGTCGATCAGATTATGGCAACTACGTGTTCGACAAATCTTAAAATGTGAACGATTTAGATTATAAAAGTGGATCCCAAACGTGGGCCCGCTAACTAGAGACTACTTAGACCCAAATGAATTTGTATACTGTAAGATTTATGTGTAGAATAAATCTGAATCCCAAAATGATAATTCTAAATAATTTATGAATAATTAAGCCTGAATTTGTAATATTACTGCATCAACAAATTAGAGTAAGGACCTACCGACCCCACGTTGCATAATTTCTTTCCAAGTGGGTCTATAAATTCGAGGGAAAAAAAATAAGCAGAAAATTATTCAAAAATTATTTTTTTAATCAAATGGTAAAATTTATTCAAACTATAAAAGGTCGATAAAAAGGCAAATTACATATACCTCCCTCGAGTTTAGCAAAATTACAAATATCCCCTGAGGTTTGAGAAATTACAAATACCCCCCCGAGGTTTATATTTTCATAACAAATTGTCCCCTAAGGTTTATATTTTCATAACAATTTGCTCCTTAATTTGTTATGCAAATAGTACCTTCAGGGGGGTATCTGTAATTTCTCAAACCTCAGGGGAGTATCTGTAATTTTATTAAACCTCGAGGGAGTATATATGTAATTTGCCCAAAAATTTTAATTATACATTGTTGATCCAATATTCTAAACACTTTCTTTCGAGAAATGCTAGACGCACAGGATGGTGGATCTTATAGCAGTACCATCTAATGCAAGTTCCATTTGCACATAAGAAGGGGGCAAATTGCCAATTGAACGCAATGATTTTAATTGACTTGATTTTAATTTAGATTTTAAATTTATAATTTTGTTTGAATTTGGTTCAATTGATTATAATTTATAACATTTTTTCTTATAAAAAATAAGCAATATTTTTATGTGTAAAATTATGAACTTAACTTAATTCAGTGAGTTAATTTCAACTAATTTAATGATATTTTTTGTCAAAAACATTAACAACATTATCAATTAGATCAAATTGACAAAAAATTAAAAATTAAGGGTCAAAATTAAATCAATTAAAAATTTAAAAACCAAAATAATACAAGTAAAAAAATATAGAGACTACAAATTAATTGAATAATTTTAATTACCCGCAAAATTTAATATAAAAAAAATAGAAGATAAGACACAGATTTAAATTAGTATTTTATCAGTCATAATGAAAATCAATCTTATCTATAAATTTAGACAAATTTTTTAATATATGACAAAATTAAAGATATTTTTATAAGAAAATGTGACAATTTTTTTCTAAGATAACGACCACATGGTGCATGACAATAATTCTCGCGACTTTAATTTAAGTCACAAGTCAGTCAACTAGTACATCAACCTCAATAATTCCCATCACTTTAATGCATCAACTCGTAAACGAACTAGCGTGACCACCTACCAACCTGAGTTTGGATCCTCTGTCATGTCCTACAGTGCACCAAAACGATGCCGTTTTGGGGAAAAATTTACAAAAAAAAAAAAAAAAAAAAAAAAACAAAAAAAAAAAACAACCGAGAGTAGAAGAAACTGAATGGCCGTACAATCACGCCGACACCTCCTCTCCGGCGATCTCGCCATTCCAAACCCATTTCCACCCCCTCCCTCCATACATCCACCGGCAAGCCACCACCTCGCCTCCGCAACCCACCTCTACCCACCCTTATCCGCAGTCCACCTCCACGAACTCATCAACCCTTCCCTCGTCCCTCTTCTGTTCTTTCTTTTTTCTTTTTCTTTTATTCTCCATCGTCTCAGATCATTCAACCTCTATAGACTCAGATCGCAAGAACCCAACCCATCACTACCTCTCCACCCACCAAAATCCAAACCCATATTCAACACCCGAAAACAGAGACCCATCATTTTTTCAACAAATCCAATTCGAAGAAGATTCGCAAATGTTAGGTCTGCATTTGCACACTTTTGATAACCCTTAGAATGGATACTATTTCAGAAAGAGTCCAACAAATAAGGTTATATTCACTATGTATTTGATGAGTGAAGTACTGGAATATAATTATAATTAACAAAAAAAGGTTTGAGGGTTGAAGATTTGAAGTTTGAAAAAGATTTCTGGAGTCAATAATGGTTAAAATCTATGAAAATAGGGTGGGAAAGTGGTTTCAAAGTGGGATTTGTACACAGAGTCATGCTTTCTAAGATTTTGAAAAGAAATAGTGTTTAAGCACTCCTTCCAAGCCACCACCGCCGCAACCAACCTCCTAAATCAGAAGAGAAAGAACAACAGGGAGGAGGATGAGTGGGTTTGCGACAGTGGTGCTGTGGGGGTCAGAGAGTGGCGTCGAAGAGTAGGGGTCGCGGTGGTGTTAGTGAAGAAGAGTGTGCCTCAGTTTCTTCTCCTCTCTGATTTTTTTTTTTTATTTATTTATTTATTTATTTAAATTTTGTCCCAAAACGACGTCGTTTTGGTACATTACAAAAGTATCACAAGAAACCATAACAGAGGATCCGAACTCAATAACCACCGACCCGGAGTCAGTCAATTGCCATCCCCACAAGTCAGTCAACCTATCAACCACACAAGTACAAGTCAGTCAATTAAGGAAATGCAAGTTCCAGTTGTAATATAGAAGGGTGCAAATTGCGACTTGGACTCAATAATTTTGATTGACTTGATTTTACTTTGGATTTTGAATTAATGATTTTGTTTGAATTTAGCCCAATTAATTATAATTTATAATATTTTTTTTATAAAAAATACGTAATATTTTTAAGAGTAAAATTATGAACTTATGAACTTAATTCAGTGAGTTAATTTCAATCAATACAGTGATCATTTTCTGTCAAAAATATTAACGACATTATTAATTAGATCAAATTGACAAAAAATTAAAAATTGAATGTCAAAATTAAACTAATTAAAAATATAGAAACCAAAATGACAATAGCATAAAAATATAGAGACTGTTAACATTATTTGTCATATAAAAAGACATGACAAATTGATTGAATAATTTTAATTACCCACAAAATTTAATATAAAATATAGAGAGTAGGGCATAGATTTAAAATTATTATTTTATTAGTCATAATAAAAATCAATCTTATCTATAAATTTTTGAACAATTTTATTTTAATATATGAAAAATTGAAGATATTTTTATAAAAAAAAAACTTTAAAAAATTCACTAAATACCAAAAATACAAAAAAAAAATGAAAATTCAGTACATTTTTCATGTTTTTGTGTATTGGTTAATTTTTTAAAATATTTTTTCACAAATCTAAATCTCATCACAAGTCAGTTAACTAATACATCCATAAACATCAACGAAAATAATTCTATGAACCCAATTATTCTCATTGATGTTTTTGAATGTATCAATTAACCAACTTATCTAAGATAGCATTAAAGTCATGAGAATTATGACATTGCACCATCGAAGTCGCTGGTGGTTGTCTTGGAGGAAAAAAGGATCGCCTTCTTGAATATAAATATCTTTTATTTTTCCACATGTTTAAAAAAAAAAATTATTCAAAAATGAATTGAGTTCAGTTTGTCTATAGTTATAGATCAAGATTGGATTATCTAATTATTTAAACCGTTTATATTTTTGAATTCGTCGAGCACATCATCCATGTAAAAAAATCAAGTCGATCGGATTGTGACAACCATATGCTTGACGAACCTTAAAATGTGAACAATTCAGATTATCAAAGTGAAGCCCAAATATGGGCCCTCTAACTGGAGACAACCTAGACCCAAACGAATTTGTATAGTGTAGTATTCATGTGTAGAATAAATTTGAATCTCAAAATAATAATTTTAAATAATTTGTGAGTAATTAGGTATGAATTTGTAATATTACTGTATCAAAAATTAGAGTAAGGACCTACGGACCCCATATTGCATAATTTCTTTTCAAGTGAATCTATAAATTCAAGTATAGCAATCTCGGTTTTTCCCCATTTGGTTGTTGTATTCCAGACTTAGGTTCCGTGGTGTTGGTTGTTGTACATATCTTATTTTCGTCCTTCAATTCCTTATGTTCGAGCTTTAGGATGTGTTGGGCAGGTTTGTAACAGATTGGTTGTGTTTGGGAACAAATGATTGCTACTTAGATTTTGGTGCCTTCGCTCGAGCGAAGCTTTTGTCGCTCGAGCGAGCTCTGTGTTTTAGTTCCTTCGCTCGAGCCAAGGTTCCTTCGCTCGAGCGAGAGTTGGGTCATGTGTCTGGTGGCTCGAGCGAGAAGTCTTGCGCTCGAGCTTGCGTCTGCGTCTCTTTTTGACCTGATGGTTGTGATTCTTGGCTCGAGTGAGCTTTCCTTCGCTCGAGCGAGCGAGCTGTATGTTTTGGGTTTCTTCGCTCGAACGTGCTTCTGGGTTGCAGACCTGAAGCTTCGAATTGTTGGCTCAAGCGAGGCTTTCTACGCTTGAGCGAGGTCTCTTTGTGTCTGGTCGCTCGAGCGACCACTCCTTCGCTTAAGCGAGCCTTGAATATATCAGTTGGCAGCAGCAGGATTACACTTCACTTTTTCGTCTCCTTCTATATTCAAACCCCAATTTCGGCAGTCTCTCTCTCTACACACACTCTCTCCCTCTCTAAGAATCCATCTAGTTCTAGAGTGTTTCTACCTTGGTTCCTTTGTATAAAAGGTAGAGTTTGGCTTGGGCTATCTTTGGATCCAAGAAAGTTGGTGTTTGGAGCATTTCGGGTTTTCGCCTTCTTCTCCTTTTGGTCTCTTCATTTGAGGTAGGGATAACCTACTCTAATTTATGAGTTTTAACATAAGTTTTAGTCATTTTGATTTTATGGTGTTGTTGGGTAATTTTGGGAAAAGTTAGGGTTTGATTCGTAATTTTATAAAGAGGGGTTTTGTGTTTTAAAAACTCCATGTGTATGTGAGACCTTGGAAAATGGTACTATTGTTGTTAAATGGAAGAAATTGAACCTTCGGGTCAATAGTTGAGAAAAAGGGATAATGCCCTAATTGTGTTCAATAATTAATTTGTGGAAATATGAAATTGAGTTGAAATTCATGAAATTGGGAAATTATGAGATTGAATGGTGTAGTTGGATTAATTAATCACTCACCTATGAAAATGTTGATATTATATCTGTTGTTGCATTTATTTTCTGTTTAGAAATAACTGTTTTGGGCTATCGGTGGAGGATAGTCTTGATTGTTGTAGACACTGTATGTTGATTAGGGAAAACTGAAACTAATCGAACGTGTTATGTCATTGAATATGACTGTTGGAACAATACAGCGAATATGTGTATTGATTGATCATTGTATATGATAAGTGTATAATTACACTGTATATGTATATTGTTTGGGAGGAGATAGGGGATGAACTCCATGGTTTGAGAGGAGATAGGGGGTGGACTCTCAAATCTGTTTGGGAGGAGATAGGGGATGGACTCCATTAATACAGCAAATTTGTTTATTAATTGTGAAGTATGGAAGTGTTTTTAACATGAGTTGTAATCTCATTTGAATTGTTAATATTTGAGGTGTTTTAATATGAGTCGTTGTCTCATTTAATTGTTCGGCCAGGTTTTGAGCCATGTTTATATAACTTGAAAATTGGATAAGTACAGGAAAGTGAAATGAAACATGGACTATTTGTCATGGAACTGAATTGTGTTATAAGTGGTTTTATAAGTGTTAGCCATTTATCAAATGCTAATGTTTTAGTTATTTCTCATACTTGGTTTAGTATATCTCTACTGGGCATTGGCTCACCCTATATGGGACATCATTTTCAGGTTCAGGTGACATGCCACCTCCAAGGACATAGCTTGGAAGTAGGCATGGCTATGCTAAGACGCAGATTAGACCGAACTATAGCTAGTTTGGTTCTTCCTTTCACTGCTCTTACCCCGGTTCCTACTGCACCAACCCTGGCGTGATTAGACTGAGATAACAAAACATCAAGGTCCTGACCGAGCTAGCTGCGGCATTCCACGACAGGGTTAACTCTGAATGTGGCAACCTGGCGACCGAGCTATCCGCAGTGCTCTCTTGGACCGAGATAACAATATGCTCTCAGGGACCGGACTAATTAAGGCCTTCTAGGACCGGACTAATTTTAAGGCCTTTTTACTCAGCCCTTCATACTGTGGCTCATAACGGCCCATTACCCAGCTCGGCCCAATTTTTATATAAATTACCCTCTTAATTGCCCCTTAATTCCATCTGCGCAGCATGATAGGGATTACCTACCTATAAGCCGGGTTAAAAACTTTAGCCTTACGACCGAGCTACACTTTTATGCCTTTCCAGCAGAGCTTAAAAACCCTTTAGCCTTTCCTAGCCGAGCTAAATTCTTAAGCCTTTCCAGCCGAGCTAAATTTACACTGGGCTGTACCTGTCTAATCAAAATGTCTCTTCAATCACAGAGACTGAATCGCTTCTCATTCCAAGGACACGCGGCATGCTTTTATTGGCTAAAGGCAGCTGTCACGCCGTCTTCGTACCTCGTGTTTTTTGAACAGTTCCCGCCTTTTTCCCTTATCTTCTCACAAAACAAGCCCTAATGCTTTGAATCATTCACTTTACTATTCAACTTCTCTCTGACATTCCTCGACCCTGAGCTTGCTGAGTTCGTGTTCTTCACTATCTTTGCTTCCATCTTCAGTTTCCTCCTCTTGACCTGGTAAGCTACTCAAATTTGTCTTGTTTTTGTTGTCTTCGCATTTGTTTTTTACAATTCATGGCATATTGTTTTGTGTTTTTGCAAGACACATTTTCTGCTTGGTCATGCGTTTTTCTGGAAAAAACTTAGTAATAAAATCACTTGAACTTACGAATAACCTGAGAAACACTGGTTTCGATCCAAAATCACATGTAACCGAACTAGGAAGCTGTTTGCAGCCAAAGTCAGTCTAGCCAGATTAACCAACCGAACTAACTCTTCATGCTATATAAGTAGTTTCAACAAGTTAAACCATCTTTTGTTTTAACTTAGACGGGCTAACCAACCGTACCAAGTCTGCGCAAGTGTGCTTGAAAGTTTCAACCATGACCAAGCTACAACTTGGGGCTAAACCAGCTTTCTTAGTTCAGACCAAACTAAGAATGCTGCCCCTAGAGGCTCAACCGGGCTAACAAATCCCTTGTTCACACCGAGCTAACAGACCCCTTCCTTAAACCGAGCTAAGACAGAAGCAATTCTCATAGCCGAGCTAGGACTTTATTTAACTTGCCTGTGTTTCTTTTAGCACGGTCCAACGATCTGTGCTTAACACCTTTGTTCTTCACTTTGCAGACTTAGGCTGCCCAGGCACTCCTTTGAGCGCTCAACCGAACTACTCGGCGTCGTCCTTCGACCGAGCTAACACTCGAGTATAATTTATTCATAACTTAGACCATAAATGGGAAAGTATAGGTTTTTAGTTAACTCACCTAGTGCAATAGCTGAATTTCGCAAGGACTACCAAATCCCAGATGATGTCCACCTTTCTTTAGCCGAGCTAGACACCGTCCCCTGGGGAAAACAAGGTTTTGTCCCCTTTAACGTTATTTCCATCGTGGAGTGCGGTTTACGCTTCCCTGTACAGCCCTTACTCTGTGAATTCCTTAGACAAACCAACCTTTGTCCTACCCAACTTTCCACAAATTCATACCGTATAACAAATGGCATAACCGAGCTAAACCGTCGGGCTGGCCTTAACCTCGGCTTAGCCGAGCTCTTCCATCAATACTCCATAGGCTCAAAAGAAGACGGCTGGATTTATTATTTAAGAATACAAGGCCGCCAAGAAAAAATAATCAAAGATACTCCGGACAAAGATATAAACGACGACGATTTCTTCTGGGTATCTGGGAATTTTGAGGACCAACAAGCCCAAATCCCTGGTAACAAAATAAACTGGAACAATGGGGTAATCGGTAGGTTTATCTCGGCTCCATTGTACGCCTTTCTTTACTTCGGTTTTCAATATTTGAACCGGACTAATAGTTGTCTCATTTTTATGCAGACTCGAACTTCCTCAAGTCACAGTACAGCTACCCCAACCTAGCTCCACTTCGTGCCGCGCTGCGATATCCAAACCGAAGTTGGACCAAGCTACTGAATTTCCAGCCAACCTATCGATACAGTGGTAAGCGAAAGACCAAGGTAATTGATTTATTGTTGGAGGCTTCGCCTGAATCGGACCCAACCTTGCCCCAAATCAGATCAATCTCTTTAACTGCTGAGCAAGAGATGGCCAAGAAGAGAGACGTGCGAGCCCTTCTGACTGAAACAAATCCGACTGAGATACCGTTAGCCGGTCAAACTCAAGAAACCGTAGTAGCTCTGCCTTCTCAACAACCTTCATCATCTCGCCCAAAGAAGCATGCCCGGACTACCCAAACCGAGCAACGTCTTGTTAATGAAGATGAAACCGTGGTTCCTCAAACCACTCTGCCAAGCCCTCCACCGAGCCCACAACCGGAGCGCTCTGACCGAGCTACCTCCTCCATGTGGGCTCCAAAAATCACCTTTCAGAACCGTGCTATCACGGATTCGGACTCAGTGGTCACCGAAAAAGACCACCTGATGGCCTTCAACTTGGCTAAAGGTTTTTGTCTTCCAGCCGACATGAGGCACCACAACCACCTGACCGAGCTGAAGGCCCTTCGTTCGTCCACAAAATCCATGGTGATGGTAAGTTGCCTATTTACTTTATTTTTTTCTAAAAAAATTTGTCCAACTTTCAGCTTGGTTATACTGAAAAAGTGTCTTACCATCCTTTTGCAGGCCATACAGAAAAACCACATCGCTCACAAGCGAGTGTTAGAACTAAAGAAAGCAACAAGGCAGGCCATTGCCGAAGTTGAAGCCAAAACGGCCGAGCTAGAAGCATCTCAACGGAAGACCGCCGAGCTAGAGGCCGAGGTCACCCGTTTGACCGGACTAGTTACCTCGGCTAACGCTGATAAACAAAGGTCCCTGACCGTGATGAAAGACAAGTACTTGCGTGAGATGGCCAAGCTCGAAGGAAAAAACAAAGCCGAAATAACGGAGCTTGAGAAGAAGCTGGAGGCTGCAGAGGACCGGGGCTTTAAAGAGGGCGAAGCCCTATACATTAAGTAGTGTGAAGCTGCAAAGGATCTCTTCTTTAAATGCGGGTGGAGGGGTGCTGTGGTGCAGCTCGGTCATGAGCCTGAGACCAAGGTCTTTAATCCTCCTCAATACTTTATACCAAGCTCATTGGCGGAGTATGCTGCTACCACTCAACAACAGTTTCTTGAAGATTCAGATGATGAAGAAGAAACCGTGCCTAATGATATCCCGGTCGTCAATGAACCTGCCAATCAGTCAGCTCGGGCGGAGCCAACGGTAGAAGATCTGACTGCCGAACTGCCAACTGAAACCGTGCTTCCAACCGAGACCATACTCCCGTCCGAAGCCGAGCTTCCAAATGAAACCGGGTTGCGAGTTGAACTTGATGCTGATCTTGATGATCTGTTTGCCTGACTTCGTTTTTCTCTTCTTTTTGCTTGATTTATGTATTTTCTTTTCTTTGCTTTTGGACACAGATTGTAACCGGGCTGAGGCCCTATCCTATGTACTTGCTTTGAATTTTTAATGAAGTCTGTTTTTTTGTTTCAACTCTTATTTCGGTTGATCTCTATGCTTGTACTCTACTTTCTAACTGAAGTCTTGGATGAGCTACGGCATTCTCTTGCCGAGATACTTTATCCTGGTCTTAATCATTGCCACTATAAGTATTCCTGCCAACCACTCTTTGACCGAGATACTTACCTCGGCTGAAGAGTACTAAAAGTTGGTTTAATCCAGCCAACCACTCTTTAGCCGATGTCCTTACTTCGGCTGAAGAGTACCAAGAGTTGGTTTAGTCCAGCCAACCACTTTTTAGCCGAGATCCTTACATCGGCTGAAGAGTACTAAGAGTTGGTTTAATCCAGCCAACCATTCTTTAGCCGATATCCTTACCTCGGCTGAAGAGTACTAAGAGTTGGTTTAATCCAGCCAACCACTCTTTAGCCGATGTTCTTACTTCGGCTGAAGAGTACCAATAGTTGGTTTAGTCCAGCCAACCACTCTTTAGCCGAGATCTTTACCTCGGCTGAAGAGTACTAAGAGTTGGTTTAATCCAGCTAACCACTATTTAGCCGATATCCTTACTTCGGCTAAAGAGTACTAAGAGTTGGTTTAATCCAGCCAACCTTTAGATTGGTTTTTTCAGCCAACCTAAAGTAAAGTGCTTGGTTATTTTGACCAAACGTCCTGTAGCCTGGATCCTTATCATGGGCTTAGGAAGGGTGTTAGTTTTTCCAGCCAACCTAAAGTAAAGTGTTTGGTTATTCCGACCAAACGTCCTGCAGCCTGGATCATTATCTTGGGCTTAAGAGGGTGTTAGTTTTTCCAGCCAACCTTTAGATTGGTTTTTCCAGCCAACCTAAAGTAAAGCGTTTGGTTATTTTGACCAAACGTCCTGCAGCCTGGATCCTTATCCTGGGCTTAGGAAGGGTGTTGGTTTTTCCAGCCAACCTCTAAGTTGGTTTTTCCGACCAACTATGCTTTCAATGCCCCTAGCCTACTAAAACAACTTTTACAGAATAAAAACATTGATGCTGAAAAGAAAACTACGTGTTTTATTGGGAAAAAGAAAAATTACAAGTATTTTAAAGTAAAGCTAAAAATAAAATAGTTTGAGATTGACAGTGTTCTGTGGTATGAGAATTGCTTTCCTGTCTTTGTCTTCCAAGTGATAAGCACCTTTTCCTGCTAATCCGACCACTTTGTAAGGTCCTTCCCAATTAGGCCCTAATTTGCCATCTCTTGGGACCAAGGTGTTTCCCATTACTTTGCGCAGTACCCAATCTCCGATTTTGAATTGTCTTGGATGTATTGTCTTGTTGTATTTCCTAGATAACTCTTGTTGGTATAAGGCAATGTGAACCAGTGCTTTTTCTCTTCTTTCTTCGGCGAGGTCGAGCTCCAATGCTATGGCTTCTCCATTCAAGTCTGGATCAAAATTTTCGCTTCTAATTGTGGGGAGGCCAATTTCCAGCGGGATTACTGCTTCCATGCCATAAGCTAAGGAGAATGGTGTTTCTCCTGTTGATCGTCGAGGTGTGGTGCGGTAGGCCCATAAAACATGAGGAAGTTCCTCAGCCCATTTGCTTTTTACTCTTTCTAACCTTTTCTTTAGTCCATCCAAGATGACCTTGTTTGATGCTTCCGCCTGGCCGTTGGCTTGGGGATATGCCAGTGTAGAATTGTAGAACTCTATCTTGTATTCTTCACAAAAGCCTCTAAAGATTCTGCCATCAAACTGAGTGCCGTTGTCTGATATTAGGGCTTTAGGTACGCCGAATCGAGTAATGATATTCTGCCAGACGAACTTCTTCACATCTTTTTCCTTGATTAATGCCAATGCTTCTGTTTCCACCCACTTTGTGAAGTAGTCTGTTGCTGAGAGAAAGAACTTCCTGTTACCGGGTGCTGTTGGAAGTGGTCCTACTATGTCCAAGCCCCACATTGCGAAGGGCCATGGGTTGGTTAATGGTAGGAGTTCTCTAGCTGGCTGATGTATTTGGTGTGCGAACTTTTGACATTTCTCGCACTTCTTCACCTACTTCTCCGAGTCTGCTTGCATGTATGGCCACCAGTATCCTTGTGAAATGGCTCTGTAGGCTAACGATCTTCCTTCTTGGTGGCTTCCGCACACGCCTTCGTGTATCTCGAACAAGAACGCTTCCACTTTGCTGGGGTGGACACACTTTAGGTAAGGTTCTAAGAATGACTTTTTGTATAATGCCATAGATTGGGGAAAGCCAAAATCGCTGTGACTTTGCCCTGATTTTGTTGGCTTCTTTCTTTTTTTCTGGTAAGACGCCATCTTTTAAGAATAGTATGATGGGATCCATCCATGAGGGGCCTAATTCGGCACAACATACCTCTTCTGCTTCGGGGTCTTCAATGCTTGGTCTTGGTAAATAGTCAATTAGCAACGGATGAGGGATGGATGTATCTGCCATTGAAGCAAAGCCTGCTAGTTCGTCTGCTCTGCTATTTTCCTCCCTGCCAATCTGTTCTATCCTTACTACTTGAAATTTCTTGATCTCTTTTCTGACTAAGTCTTGATACTTAGCCATCCTGTCATCCTTTGCCTCGTAGTCACCAGAAATTTGGTTTACCACCAGCTGTGAGTCGCTGTAGACCATTAGCTTGGTGGCTTTCATATAGAATGCTAATTTGAGACCTGCAAGAAGCGCTTCATATTCCGCTTCGTTGTTTGATGCTGGGAATCCAAGGTTGACTGCTTGCTCCACAACCAGGTCGTCTGGTGAGATAAGGACTATGCCAAGTCCTGCACCATGCCGGTTGGATGCTCCGTCCACAAAGAGCTTCTACATCTCTCCAACGAATAATTTCCAGCAAGTGGAGGGATCAGATGATTCCGTGGGGTCAAGAATGTTACTGGTGTCTTCTTCAAGGTCCATACTTGCTGTCTGTCCCTCGCTATCTGATTGAACCAAGTCTTTATTTGTTGGTGAGTCTTGGCTTGGTGTAGGATGGTTCGCTTCTGCCTTGCTTTCTTTACTCTGGTCTGCCTTGGGGTCCGACTGAGTATCCTGTACCAGGGGTTGCGCTATTCCGGCGTCAACTTCCATCCCTAGTTCGGTTGCATTAGTCAGGTCGACTGGGCAGATATGATGACTTCCACAAGTAAATTCTGCGACAAAGGCTGCTAAAGCTTGGGCCTTTATCGCGGTTCTGGGTTGGAACTTGATGTCGAATTGTCCCAACTCTACTGCCCACTTCAAGATTCGCCCAGAAAAGTTTTCCCTCTCAAACAAAGCTTTTAATGGGAAAGCTGTGAGGACGACTATGGTGTAGGTGTGGAAGTAGTACGACAACTTCCTTGAGGCCATCATTAAGGCCAATGCCAGTTTTTCCAGTGGCAAGTACCTCGTTTCAGCGCCCAGCAATGTTTTGCTGACATAATAAATGGGCAGATGTTGGATTCCTTCTGCACGGACCAATACTACGCTAATTGCGTGCTGAGAGACCACCAGATACATGAAGAGTTCTTCTCCAGGTATTGGGGTGACAAGTAGTGGTGGAGAAGACATGTATTCCTTTAAGTTTTCCAGAGCGCAGTCGCATTCTTCGTCCCACTCGAACTTGGCTTTTAATGGTAGAAAAAATGGTCGTAGTCTGTCTGACGACCGGCTAATGAATCGGTTGAGTGCAGCTGCCATGCCGGTGAGATGCTGCACTTCTTTTACTGAGTTAGGCCTCTCCAGATCCTGAATAGCTTTGATCTGGGAGGGGTCTGCCACAATACCCCGGTTAGTCACCAGGAAGCCCAGGAATTTGTCATATCCTACACCGAACACGCACTTAGATGCATTAAGGCGCAACTTATGTCTCTTCAGAATTTGAAACATCTCACCTAGGTTCCTTAGATGGTTGTTCTCATCATTGCTTTTGACCACCATGTCGTCGATGTAAGCCTCCATTGTTCTGCCTAACAACGGCTCGAACATCTTGGTAACCATTCTTTGGAATGTTGCCCCTGCGTTCTTTAGGCCAAAGGGCATGACCCTGTAGCAATACAACCCTCTTGGAGTTGTAAAGGACGTGACCTCCTGGTCTGGTTCGTACATGACGATTTGATGGTAGCCTCTGTATGCATCAAGAAAGCTAAGTCGGTTGTGCCTTGCCGTTAGGTCTACCAGTTGATCTATCCGTGGTAGGGGAAAGCTGTCCTTTGGGCATGCTTTGTTGACTGTCTTATAATCGACGCAGACACGCCACTTGCCATTCTTTTTTGGTACCACGACTGTGTTGGAAATCCATCTGAGGTAGTGCACCTCTCTGATAGCTTCCACCTCCAGTAGATTTCCTACTTCTTCCGTAACTATTTCGGCATGGTGGAGTGCCGATCTGCGATTGCGCTGAATGATTGGTCTGGCAGATGGGTGGACATTGAGTTGGTGACAGATGAAGTTTGGATCAATGCCTGGCATGTCGTAGGGTGTCCAGGCGAACACTTCGATGTTAGAGGTTAAGAATTCCAAAACCTCTAATCTCTCAGTGCTGGACAACGACGATCCGAGCAAAAAGAATTTATCCGGGTTCTTTTCATCTATTCTTACTTCTACCAAGTCTTCCACCGCTTTTTGATCAGCTGTTTTGCCGACATCTACGAACAGTTCATTGCTCTCAGGTTATTCCACCAAATGAACATATCCCTTGGCAGCGCGGCTGCCATTAACCGTGACAAAGCATTGCTTGGACATAATTTGGTCTCCAAAGACCTCTTCAATTACCCTAATTTCGTTGGGGATTCGCATTACTTGATGATAGGATGAAGCTACCGCTCCTATGGCATGCAGCCATGTTCTTCCCAAGATTATGTTGTAAGTGGAAGGGACCTTCAACACCCAAAATTTCACTTGTTTTGTTACGCTTCCTACCCTGACTGGCAGGATAATTTTGCCGACTGGCCATTCTGGCATTGAGTTGAATCCGATCAGGGGGGATACAGCTGGGGCCAGGTCTTTGTCCTCCAATTTTAGTTGTTTGAAGGTGTCGTAGTACATTATCTCACATGAGCTACCTTGGTCTATCAAAATTCGCTTGACGTCGTAGTCCTTGATGCGAAGGGTGACGACCAGTGCATTGTTATGAGGGCAATATATTCTTTCCAAGTCCTTGTCTGAAAAAGACATAACGTTCGTGGCCTCTGTTCTCCCATTTTTGATGGTAGGTTGGGCGCTTAGTACCTCTCTTATGTGCTCAGCCTTCTTTAACATGCCCCTGAGCTCGCATACGCGCTCAGGTTCGAATACTCCATGAATCACGTTGATCACATCTTAAGGTAAGGGGGTCGATTGGCATACCGTTCGGGTGATCATCATTCTAGGGGGCTGGTTGCGCCCCTCCTTTAATGTATTTGTCCAGGTGACCGGCTGCCACCAACTCCTCTAAATGCTGTCTCAATGGTGTACAATTTTTCAGTGCGGTGCCCTTTTTCTTTATGGAAGGTGCACCGCGATCTTTCGTCGTAGTCCTTCTGAGCTTCTCCTAGCTTGGCAGGCCATCTGACAAAAGGTTCATCGCGTATGTCGCTTAGGATCCGATAGATTGGTTTTTTAAATACCGTGGTAATGGCAGTGTGGATTCTCAACCATCTTTTATCCTGGTCTTCTCCGTTGTCCCGCCTGCCTCGTCCGTTTTTGTTCGGGCGTTCTACCGCGTTGACCTTTGCCGCGGTCTTTTTATCTGGTACTGTAGTCGTGCTAGACTTTGATTTAGCACTAGCGCTATCTTCTTCTACTCGAATGTGTTGGTGCACTCTCTTCATTAAGGCCTCCATTGTGAGAGGCGGTGTCATAGTGATTGAGTCCCTTAGTCTGTTCCCGACTGGAAGGCCTCTTTTGTACTGTGCAATGGCGAGATTGGTAGGGCAGTCCCCAATCTGGTTGAAGGTCTCCCAGTAGTGGCTATTGTAGGATTTTAATGACTCTTTTTCGCTCATATCGATGGAGAGCAATTGATCAATTTCCACCAGGGTTTTAGTGTTCGTTCTGAACCTAGTAACGAATGCCTCCGCCAATTGTGCCCAGGAGGCTATGCTGCCTTCTGGAAGTTTTTTGAACCAAGTCAAGCCTAGATCACCAAGGCTTGATGGGAAGATGATGCACATTAAAGCTTCACTCCGTTGGTATACTGCCATAACCTGACGAAAGTGGCTTAGGTGCATGTAAGGGTCTATCTTTCCTTCGTACGTGGTAAATTTAGGCTGGATGAAGCCTGAGGGTAATGGTGCGTTCTCAATTTCCGGAATGAACGGCGAGCAATGGAGTCTTGCCAACGCTTTATCTGTTGGTTCATAGGCAAGGTGCGGTATTGGCATCCCAACCTCGAAACTTCCATGTGTCCGAGGGGCCAACCGCTGAGGGGCTGAAACTCTGTGTGGATCACGCGTCCTAGCATCCTCCTTCTGTCGCGCCCTTTCTTCAAGCACAGTCCGTAAGTCGGACGATCTAGGCAACTCTGTTTCCTTTGATGATGTATGGTGCGTGTGTGAGGGCTGATAGGTACTTCCCTCTGTGTAAGACCTTAGTGATCTCGTTCTCTCAGACCTGAAGTAACGAGTTCTGGAAGTCCTTGATTGAGTGTCGCTCGTCCTGAGGCTTCTACTCTCTACTTGCGATGTCGTGGTGTGTCTACTACGATCTTCTGAGTGGCGAGGAGGCGCATTGCCTTTGCGCCCCTCTCCTGTCGCCACCCCTTTTCCCTTGATCTGGGGCTTCATGGCCTCCATGTCCGCTGCCATCTTCCTTATCAATTCATCTTGCTCCTTCACGCGGTCCTCCAGAACTTGAGGATCAATCCTCTACCATTGTCTGTCAGGACTTTGTGAACGACAGTGACGGGGGCTGTTAGTCCGCCTCCTCCCCCTTGCATCCCTCCTGGGATTCTGTCGCTGTGGCTCCAAGTCCGCCATAGGAGGGATAGCAGGTAGGCCTTCGCGCCTTGCACCCCCCTCTGGTGTTTTTCCGTCGATGGCAGACTGCGGAAAATCTTCGTTGTGCGACATTGCTTCTAAAGAGGAAAAGCTTGATCAAGAGGTTTTGTTCTAGTCTGATGTTCCCACAGACGGCGCCAATTGTACGGGGACAAAATATTCTTCCCGTATAATCCTGTTGATCAAGTCTGCGCTCCTCCCTACGTCGTCGCTTTACTCGCTGAAAACACAAACGTGAGCTAGCCGGCGGGTGTGTGCCGGATACCTCTCCGATGCCTAAGTCAGCAAAAAAGACAAATAGACAAAAAGCTGTGTATTTGGGAATCAAAGTTGTGTTACCTCTCCATAGGTGATGTTGTGAGCTTTTATAGGTTTCGCGTGGCACAATCCTAGTAGGACTCTTACTCCTCAATGTAGAGTCCTCCTAGGGGTCATACTCCTGAAAGATAATGTTTATCCTTCAACACCCTCCTCACTGCTTAAACCAAGTGAGATGGTTTTACCATGGTCGGACACCAATATGACCGAGGTAAGCATGGCTATGCTGAGCCGCAGAGTAGACCGAACTATAGCTAGTTTGGTTCTTCCTTTCACTGCTCTTACCCCAGTTCCTACTACACCAACCCTGGCGTGATTAGACCGAGATAACAAAACATCAAGGTCCTGACCGAGCTAGCTGCGGTATTCCACGACCGGGCTAACTCTGAATGTGGCAACCTGGCGACCGAGTTATCTGCAGTGCTCTCCTGGACCGAGATAACAATATTCTCTCAGGGACCGGACTAATTAAGGCCTTCTAGGACCGAACTAATTTTAAGGCCTTTTTACTCAGTCCTTCATACTGTGGCCCATAACGGCCCATTACCCAGCTCGGCCCAATTTTCATATAAATTACCCTCTCACATACCATTTATAAATGATTATATGTGTATGCAACGCGTGTGTCACCACCCTTGATGTTTATATATCACTTTTTAAGTTTTTTCCAAATAACAATTACATGGGCATTTATGCCATAAGGGGTTGTTTAGAATGTCCTAAATAAGTGTATTTTTAAATTTTTTAGATTAAAAAGTTCAGAAAAAAATAGTTGTTTGGGATAATTTTTTGACTTTTTACGAAAAAATATGTATTAACAAATTGTATAAATTAGTATATAGGATAAATTTTTTGGCGTGTTGGTAGTATGGTGGGCCGTATAGTGGCAGCATTATGCGGAGTAGTGTATAGGAGATGCTTGCCTCCTTTTCGGGCATTGAATTTGAGCTGTGACAGTCTGTATGCCAAAAAGATTTTTCATGCATTCACATATACAAACAGTACAGTCTATACAAAATTTACAGTCACACAGTGCAGGGACCTAATCCCTCGATAACAGTACAGTTAGTAGCTGACAATTTATACAGTAATCCAAATAGTATGGAGACAGACGGGGGAAAAACAAAACACCCCAAAGCCATAGCATGGCAACTCGGAACCTCGCGGTGAGGCACAAAGGCTGGCTTGACAAAACTGGAGTCTAACCCGCGCACCTAGCTCCGATCCGGTGGCTGAGCACCTATATATATATAAACAGTGAGCTAAAGCCCAGTGAATAACATAATGCGTAAAGAGGTTAAGAATGAAATGTCCTTACAGTAATGAAAGCAGTTCATTAAACAATACTTCAGTCTTTCAGTCAGAACAGTTATTCAGTCATATGTGGTACATCCATTAGCATAGCAGTAAACAGTAAGTCTTAAAGATCGAACAGTAATGATGGCCATCAATCAGTAAATAGTAGTGGTTCCACGAGGGAACCGACAGAGATCTCTGTAACAGTAGCAGTAACAGTATACAACAGTTGCTAAGGATGCCACAATACATTTCAGAATATAGGACATACATTCAAACAATTAACAATAATTACTTCAGAAAATAGTTTCGTTAAACAGTCAGAAAACATTCTCAGTTGAACATATCTTTACACAATTATTACTCACAGAGTTTGGGCTACAGTATGCTAGAGCGTGTCTCCCCAGTCGCCAACCCTACACAGTTCACAGGTTGAACACACACTAAGTTACACAGTTGGGAAATATCATAATTCAAGCCCTAATTTGCCTTGGTGTGTTCTACATCTATATCCTCAACAAGATGTCTTAAACTAGGTCTAAGAATGCCTAGAATGGGCTGAGGATGCAAAGATGTACTCAAAAAGCAGTTTCAGATTTATCAGAAAACAAGGGTCACGCTCGAGCGTAGGTCACTCCGCTCGAGCGGACATGCAGACAAAGGTACTCGCTCGAGCGTAGAATTACCCGCTCGAGCGTTTTGCAAAAACAGTCAAAAGTGCTGGATGGGTGAAATCTCCGCTCGACGGACGCTCGACGCCCGCTCGAGCTTGAGACACATGACTCCGCTCGAGCGGACTGTAAAACAGTGCAGAGATACTGGATGCTCGGATTCCACGCTCGAGCGGCACTTCCCCCGCTCGAGCGGAAGTGCAAAATCTGGAAATTCCAGATTGCACCTCCAAGCCAAAAACCAAGTTCAAAAGCATCAAAACCGATCCTCTTGGGCTGAACTTCCAAAAAACACTTGTAAGCATATAGAATGACATGGTTCAAAGCTTAATTTTGAGAAATTAAAGCCCAAAGGTGTTTAATTCAAACCCAATTTCATGAACAATATGAACATGCAAACATGCATGAATTCAAATCATTTTGAAGTTCCAATTTGATGCTCTAAGGAGCCAATTGATCCAAAAACAAGTTGAAAACGTGGACCATTACAAAATTATGAACATGCATGTACCATTTTACCATGAATTCAACTCAAAACTCATCAATTCAAACATGCATGCATGAATTATGTTCTAATCCTACATGTATGAACTAAAACAAGACTTAACTCTACAATTTTGACATGAATCATGCAAGAATTAGTTCAAACACAAGAATGAGAAGATGAAATCCTTACCTAAGTCTTGAATTAGAAGACTAAGAGCTCAAATATGCAATCTATACTTCAATTACCATGCAATTCAAGCCAATTCAACAAATGAACTCAATTCTCTCCTATCTCCTCTCTTGGTCGGCAAGAACAAGGGAAATGGCTGAGCAAATGTTTGATCTAGGTGTAATGAGGCTCAAATATGACTAGGTAGTGGGCCACTCAGTGGTCTAAGTGTAAATAAGTCCAATTCATGTAATTTGGTACCATTAATCTAATTTAATCATACCTAATCAGTTTTTCAGACAAATATGCTATAAAATCACATAAATTCCGATGATCATAAAACACTAATCAATTCCCGATTCGGCCGCCGATAAGGCTTTCAATTAGCAATTTAAACACTAAAATACGAACAGATCAAATAAACAATCAACAGATAGAATGCAATTCAAACAGATGTACTCCATCAATTTCAGTTTCAAATTTCAGTCAGTCAGTTTGGTATTTCATTCAGTTCGATTATCAGTCATAATCAGTTCAGTTTAACGGTAATCGGTGGTTATTCGGTAAACAGTGGTGAGGGTTATTACACTAACCCACCAAAACTCACTTCCCAAACTATGCCCACATATGATGGGGGTTTAAACGTATATAATTTGTAAATAGAGAAGATGAATAGAAATCGTTTGTAAAATTTTGAATATATAAATAAATTTTCATATACTGATAATTTTCAAAATGTTGTGAGCATTTTTTAAAAGTAAAAAAACGTGTGACAGGTTTTTATACCAAATTTAGGTTTTGACATTACAATAAAATAGATATATTAATACTACAATTTTAGGAGAAAAAAATATATAGTATCCAAAATTTTAAAATATAGGACCAAGAATCATATAAAGTGTGACCTCAGAATAATAATTAGGGATGTTAAAACAATGAGTAATGCTAGGTGACCCCAAAAGGAGGTTGGCTCAAATGATCCGAATTTCACCTTGCTAGTCATCCGGGCGAATGCTCGGCGAGGTGGCTGATAGCCGCAGTCGACAAAAAGGTGACAATCGTGGTAGACAAGGTTTCATCCAGTCGTCCGGCCAGTCATCCGGGCGGACGACCGGCTAAAACCCATTCGAGCCATTTGAGCCGCTCCTTTTCGGGCAACCAAGCATTTTTGTAAAAAAATTGGTGCAGTGATTAAACGGAGTCGATAAATTGAACTAATTTGGTCCAGTTTTGAAAATGATTTAATCGTTTAAACTGGACAGAATGGTTATATATTTATTTTTTATTTTTTGTATTTTCACAACACATAAGGGTGTTAAGAAATAAAATTTTTTGTCTCCAAAAAAATATTTAGAGACCAATTCCGATTGTCGCTAAAGAGTCATCCTAAAAAGTTTTTTAAATTTTTTTTTGACTTTTTAGTAACAAAATTTTGAAATTGTTGTCAATAAATATAATTTTAGGGACAATAATTTGGTGCAAAAAAAAAAAACTTTTGAGACCCAAAAAAAAAAAAAATTTTGATACCCAAAGGATAGTAATTTATCACTAAATATCTAATTTCATTACTAAAAAAATAACAATGACATTTTTTATAATTAAAATATTTTATCTATAAAACTTTAATTCGTTGTAGTGTTTGTTTGTATGTGAAAATAAAGTTATAGAAGTTAATATTGAAATTTAAACACTAATTAACTTAACTAATTTTGATTGTAAAATTAACAAACTCTAATTAACCTAACTAATTAATTGTGGTTAATATGTGTACTATTATAAAATAAATTATAAATATCACTTTTATTGTCATATAATATTTGGAGGATAGTAGAACATAAGTGAACTAAAGCTTTGTTTGGTATTGGTTACAGTAGCGAACTTTGTCATGTTGAGACTTTTTTAGTCTTATTTGGTTTTTATTTTTGGGCGTTTTTAACTTTTGTAAGAAAAAATGTAATAATTATGGTTTGGATACGATATTTTGGTCTTGTTTGGGAAAAGCTAAAATTTGACTATTTAGACTAAAATCCACAAAAATATTAAATAAATTAAAATAGTCAATAAAATAAAATATCACATAAAATCCATAATCATTTCATTTTTTCTCTTACAAATATTACATCTAACTACAAAAAAATCAACCATCTTCCTAAACACAAAAATTTTAACCTACTGAAATAGTCAAAAAAGTAAAATAACAGACTTCCCAAACAAGGCCTTTGTCTTATTGACTTATATGGCCTATTTTGTCTTTTTATACGTTTTTAGACCCAAAATATTTACCAAACGAGGACTGAAGTTTTGTTTGGCATTGACTACGGCTTATATAGTCTATTTTATCTTTTTGTGCTTTTTTAGCTTCAAAATGTTTACTAAACAACGACTAAATTAATTTTTACGATTCAATTCTTATTCAATTATATAGGTTTAATGATTTAGTTACAGTTTTAAGTTTTTTAGAATTACAAATATTCAGTTCCTAATTTACTCTAAAATATAATCATTTTGATGCGTGAAACCTCTAACAAAAATCTACATCATTAATTTAAATCCTTGACAATGTTCTAGTTAATTTTCTATTTTCATAACTTTTTCACACATAAATATATAAGTAATGTTAGAGATCCACACCCATTTAGTTCACAAATTCACCCATAATGATGTGACAAAGGAATTTGACCATCAATGATTGGATGTGTAATAAGTTAAAAATTATCACTTACACGGACATATCATTGTGAATAGAATTGTAAAAGTTTTTTTTGAAATCTCAAATATTTTCCTATATATATATATTGAAATTTTAAATTTTCAAATATTATTATTATTATTTGAGTGACAAAAAAGGGTCGTGCAGACTCCGTGAATCCCTAATCTCAAACTAAAATATTACGTGAGACAATATATAAAAATGCCAAACCGAGAGGCGATGAACCTGAATAAAATATCTTCAAATATAAAGAATTTTGTGAAAAAATTAACTCCAATCCATCCTCTATATCCTCCTTTATTTGAAATGATGGATGTTTCATCCTTCAAATTTGAAGGAAGTATGAAAAATAAAAGATCATCTCTATAACATTATTCATTCCATATTTTTTATTATATTACAAATAATTTTTAATATGTAAATTTAATTTTTATAAAATTGACATCATTAAAAAATGTGAAATCATACCTTTAAAATGAGTATAATATTAAATATATTTTACAAAAAATTTAAAATTAAATATTTATTAATGAACAAAAATTACTTTTTGATGAAGGGAGGATGAAGGGTTTTGAAGGTTTGTGGTTGGAGTTTAAATGAATAGTAACATACTCTATATTTACTTTTTGAATAAAAAAATTTGTTTTCATCCTTTTGGTGAGAGGATTTGGTTGGAGATGCTCTAAGAATAATGTTAAGAATCTTAAATATTTTATCAAATATTTTATCAAGTATCTCTCATATTATATGAGTCCAATATAGCTCCGTCTAGGAAGAGAGGTTTGGAGCTTTTTTGGTTAAAATAGTCACAAAAAATAAAATAGACTTTTTAATTCAATATATCACATCTAACCCATAATTATCACATTTATTCTCTTACAAAAAAATCAAAAAAGTCAAAATTCCTTTTCAAATTATACTTTCTAACCTCAGACTAAAATAATAAAAAAAACCAACAAATCAAAAAACCAACCTACTTCCCAAACGAAGCCATACAACACATTTATAAAATAGTCTTTAACATTTTTCGATCCATAATGACTGAACCCACCAGTCAGGGGCAAATATTATTCAGCTCGCTTGTTTTCATTTTTCAAAAAATACTTTTCAAAAAATTATACTTTCTTATTTTCCGTATTTTTTTGTTTTTACTGAATTTTTTTTAATATTTTAAGTAATTTTTTTACTTTTTAGACACACCTAACATAAATACACCTAAAAAGTAAAAAAATTATTTAAAAAATCTTTTAAAAATTCACTAAATACCAAAAATATAAAAAAAAAATACAAGAATTCAGTAATTTTTTATATTTTTATGTATTTATTAATTTTTTAAAATAATTTTTCACAAACTTTTTACTTTTAAATACATTTAACTAAAGTACATCTAAAAAAATATGTTTAAAATTTAAAAAATATTCATTAAAAATAAAAAAAAAACACAAAAATCAAAAAATTTAATTTTTAAAAAATTTAATCTAAAAAACTTAAACAACTGATTAATTTTTAACCAATCCCTCATAAATGATTGATAGCAAGAGCCTACTCTATACATAAAGAAAAATGTACGAAAACAATTAATGAGGCTATGTTTCTAGATTGACAGTACAGACAGATGAAGGCACAGCTGTACAAAATATGGTGTTCTCGAAAAATATATATATATATAAAGACAAAAATCAGCTTTTAAATAAACTAAAAAAATTCATATCAATAGACATTTGCATTAAAAATTTAATTTTTTAATTTTTAAAATTTTAAATTACTATCTCTTTTTTTAACATATTATTTTTTTTTAAGTCAAAATATTATTTTTTAACTTGTTTACTGCTATTGCCAAATTATGACAATTGTTCATAGAAATTCATCTCTAATAGTAAGGGTTGGTTTGGGATGTCCTAAAAAAGTGTACTTTTTGACTTATTGGTGGGTTTGGGTTGGGTTTGATGTGATGTGTTAGAGAGCTGATGTGATTTAAATAATATGATATGACTTAAATAAGATAGTGACTTTTTGACTTTTTGACTTATTTAGTACATGCCAAACTAGCCCTAAGTTTTAACAACTTTTATATTTGACAAATGCTAAAACTTATGTCAAATATGGCACAAGCTTTGGCAGCTACCAAAGCTGCCAAATCAGCTTCAACAAACCATTTCTTTCCTTCCTTTCTCATAGTAAGTTTTAACAACTATTATGGCACAAGCTTTCGTAGCTGCCAAACTTGCCAAGTCAGCTTCAACACACCATTTCCTTCCTCTCTTTCTCATCATCCAACATAAACACAAAAGTAAAATTCACTCAAAAACAACTAAAAAATAAAAATAGAAGCACAATTTTAAAAGCAAACACAGATTGAGCAATTTCAAACAATTTTAATTTCAAGCAAAATTTCAACACAATTTCAATTTCAGCAATTTCAAGGAAAAATAAATAAATAAATTGAAGAACTATTTCAAAATATAAAAAAAAAATACCTGACACAGAGGGTTGATCTTTTTTGTGTTCTTTGGATGATCTTCAATAGGGTTTCGGGTTTAGATCATCACTGATAGAGGGATCGTTGGAGAAAAGGTCGTTATTACGATATCGGGTTTGGATCATCACTAAACAAGGGATCGTTGGAATCAAGGGTTAGAACAGAAGGAGAGATAGATCGAAGAGGGAGAGAGATGATCATTTTGGTTAGGGTTAGGGTTAGGGTTAGGGTTAGGGTTTCGATCGATAGAGATGGACAGTTTAGAACTGAAGGGGAGAGAGATCGAAGAGAAAGAAAAAGATGAGAAGAGGGTTGGGGTTTGAGGGTTAGAGATCAGTAATGGAGAAGAGAGAATGGGGATTGGAGAAGAGAGAATGAGGGTTAGAGATCGGAGTGAGAAATCGAGGGAAAAGAGGGTTGGAGAAGAGAGAAGGGGATTGGGGTGATGAAAAAAAAGATGAGCCATTGGAGAGATAAAGAGAGATAGAGAGTTAGGTAGAAAGTGAGAGCAAATGCGAGAGGAGTAGGTTTTGGAATCAAGAGAGAAGTGATAAAGAGAGACATAAAGGCTGAGAGAATAAAGAGAGACATTTTGCTTCAATCTGAACCGTTGGATTGTTTAATCCAACAGTGGTCTTTTGTCATTGGAATATACAAATTAAAAAGATAAAATAAAATATTAAGTGTCATTTAAAATATATATTTTTTATTTTTATATTTATCTAGTCAAGAATAATTTAAATATATAATTTTTTTAGAAACAATTACAAAAAAGGTCACAAAAAAAAAAATCATTGAAAAACTCATATCCAAACAATACTTACAAACGTGAAGGAAAGTGTAACGCCTCAACCCTTCACATGTCATCGATATTGTCCGCTTTGGGGCCACGTCTGCATGGATTTATTCTTCTCAGTGTGTCACCCATCCAAGAACTACTCCACACATAAGCACGATTAACTGGGAAAATTTGCTAGGGATTTCACCACTCGAGAAAAAGGCCTCGATGTTATATAAGGGTCCAGGTTTTTACTTTTATAACCCAAGAATTCCCTCTCCATTCCCGATGTAGGACACCGAAACCTTACAATCTATTCCCTTTAGGACTGCACGCCCCCGTACAATAGCGTGCTAACTCACAAGCTCGCTCACATGCACCAAGAGACGCCAAGGGCCCATACTCGGTTCTCCGGAGAGTTGACTCTGATACCATTTGTAACGCCCTAACCTTGTACATGTCATAAATATTGTCTACTTCGGGCCATGCTCATATGGATTTGTTCTTCATAGTGGATCACCCATCATAGAATTACTCCAGTCTAAGCATACTTAACTGTGAAGTTCTGCTAGGGATTTCACCACTCGAGAAAAGACCTCGATGCTATATAAGGGTCCAAGTTTTTACTTTTATAGTCTAGGAACTCCCTCTCCATTCCCGATGTGGGACACCGAGACCTTACAGAAAGTTGGTTGAGATTTGCCAAAATAGCAAGTAAACCATTGGAGCACCATTGCTATACTTTGACAAAATAATACTATTTATTATCAAATTATATCAATAGCAATACTATTTTAGCAAACACTATTAGAGATGCTCTTATGGTATACTCTCTTCAAAAAAAATGTGTAGTTAAAGAATTTGTTTAGAATTTGAATCTTTTAGTGATTAATTTATTTTTTTATGTAAAAAATATTTTAAAAAAATAAAGAAAATAATTTGACAACTTCTAGTATTTTTGGACTAAAGTGTTTGGTTCCCAAACATCCCCTAATTTGATTGGCATTTGTGGTTCCATTCATTAATTTTTAATTTATTTTAATTAAATAATGTTCACACTTTCTTTTCAGCCGTGCCTTATACCCCCAGTGGGGGTCGCACCCCCAGTGAGGTGGGGCGCCCCCACTGGCTGCCAACCGAAAAAAAAAAAATTGTTTTTTTTGGCCCAATCATGGGCCTCCACCTCACTGTGGGTCGACCCCCAGTGGGGGTATAAATCATTTTTCCTTTCTTTTAGGTTCTCGTTTGAATATTGACTATTTTAATTAATTTTTAATTTTTTTATAAAAATATATGTAGAAAAAAAATAAAGAATGACCCGATAACTTATATATAGTAATTTTTAAATGAAAATCACACTCTCCAAACGGGGAACATTTATAACAATATACACTATTTTTTCAATTTTTAAATAAGGAGTATTTACAAACAAATCATAATTTATGAACTTATATTTCATTAAGACCTAATTAATATTTTTTAGAATTTTAAGTCTAATTAAATATTTAATAGTCGGAATTACCTTTTAAATAATGACTGTTCATCATTTATGATTATTTATAAATAAACATGATGATTTGACATTCATTTTGATTTTCAAAACTTTAAAATATCAACTTTTAAATTGAAAAAAATTAAAAACAAATTATGTGCCAAAAAAAATTGAAAAAATTGAATTATTTTTCGTGCAAAACTGAAATTTTTTATTTATAAAGGACCATGATGATGGAACATTGATGTGCAAAAAAAAAAACTATATAAATAAAAAACTGATAATATTCTCAGTTTTAAAACTGAAAAAAGACTGAAAATGTTATCATTTATATTGGATAATTGAATCAAACCAATAAATAAAATGACAAAAACGTTTAATCTCCTGTTTTTTTTTTGTTTTCTTCCTCAGTTAGTGAAACAATTATCTGTAATATTACTATGCAAAATTGATAATGTTCTTAGCTTTAGAAATTGAGAAAAACTGATAACATTATCAGTTTTACTAAATAAGATTTATTAGTTCAAAAAATCTTAGATAGGACCTGAACTATTATAACATTTGTAAATAAGACTTTTAGGTAATTAACTTTTCAAATAAAAAGTAATTTTTATTATTTTAAAGAGTCATTTTAACTAATTTCTTCAATAATTCTTTCTATTCCTTTGATATTATATTTTGTAGGAGAGGGTTTCATTTCTTAGCTAAAATTATGAGATTTTTGCTTTTGCTCAAACTACCATTGGAATAAATTAAACATTTAATATATATATATATATATATATTTAAAAGTTTGAAACATTTAATTTGTTTTGAAAAGGTTAATTTAGTGGGCTCAAATTAGCCCCTCTTACATATTTATTATTATTTTTCTTCATTTCTTAGCTAAAATTATGAGATTTTTGCTTTTGCTCAAACTACCATTGGAATAAATTAAACATTTAATATATATATATATATATATATATAAAAGTTTGAAACCACTGATTTATAAATCAAAAATTTTACCAAACAAGTTTTTATTTGAGTTTTTTAAATTTTTATAAATATAAATAAAAAATTAAAAACGTAAGTGTTATCAAACGGCACCTAGGTGATTGATTCCTCAATTTGTTTAAAAATATAGGGATAAAAGCTCAGTGGAGATGATTTTTTGAAATATAAAAATGTGCACTGCTAACTTCTTATACTCTCTTCATGAGAGAGAAGATGAAAAAAATATGTTGGACTTATCATATTTTTGTACCATATTATATTTACAATTTCACTTGTTAGCAAAGTATAAATAAATAAAATAAATATAGCATTATTCAATTATTTCTTGACAAGTGCGTAATATAGGATTATTTTGAAAATTAGTTATTTTCATTAATTTTTGGAGATTTTATTAAAAAATGTATAGAAAAATAAAGAAAATAATTAAATGTTTTATATTGATTTTTTTTTACTTTATTAACTATTTTTGTCAATTGCCAAAACAAACAATAGTATCGGGTGACGTGAGAGAGATCTGAAAGAACAACAATACTACGAATTCATAGTTAATTACTTAGAAATAGTTTAGAATTATCATCTTGTGATCCGGATTTAAAATGATTTAAATAAATATATATTTTAATTTTTTATGAAAAATGTATAAAGAAGTAGATTGGCTTTTTAATTTTTTTTAGTCTGGGCTAAAAAATTTGGTGTAGGAAGGACTTTTTGACTTTTTTGATTTTTTTTGTGAGAGAATAGTGTAATGATTATGAAGAATGTAATGATTATAGGTTGGATGTGATGTTTTGTTTGTTATGACTAAAATAGCCTATTTTGTTTTTTGTGGCTAAAATAGCCAAAAAAGCCTGAAAACCATCTTGCCAAAGAGAGGCTTAGAAATAGTTTAGAATTATCATCTTGTGATTCGGATTTAAAATGATTTAAATAAATATATATTTTAATTTTTTATGAAAAATGTATAAAGAAGTAGATTGACTTTTTAACTTTTTTTAGTCTGGGCTAAAAAGTTTGGTGTAGGAAGGACTTTTTGACTTTTTTGATTTTTTTTGTGAGAGAATAGTGTAATGATTATAGGTTGGATGTGATATTTTATTTTTTGTAACTAAAATAGCCTATTTTGTCTTTTGTGGCTAAAATAGTCACTTTAGTCCTTCCCAAACAATGCCAAAGTGATAGAAAGATGATGTAACCTACATAAAATAAATAATGGGAACTTACTGATAAATCTCATGCACAAAGTTTAAAACCCATCTAGTTCCAAAACAAAATGCTTACACCAATTAATCATACATATTTTTAATTGTTACCAAAAAATCCTTTTAAAAAAATAAAATTAAATTAAAGACGCTGTTACATTCGATCACTGCTAGACTTCCGTTGGACGATTAATGGAGACCTGTCGAAATATTCAACATCACTAGCAAGTCACCGGAATATCACCGAAAATTTACCGGAATATCGCCCAAGTGTTCTGAACGTCACCAAAAGTCGTTAGAATGTCTATAACGTTCGCTGGATGTCAAGAATATCACTGGAGACTCATTGGAATGTCTAGAATATTGTCAAAAAAAGAAGAAAAAATTAAAAAATTATAGTGAAAAAATATAGCAAAATATGTTAAATATTGATAAACCGAAAAAAGAAAAAAAGTGTAAGAACAACAAACAGCAACAATGAAAAGAAACATATGTTATTTTTAATTTTTGTAGGGTTTAAGCAAATAATCTCCAATATTGATCAAACCAAAAGGCAAGCTTTGAAATTGTAAAATGTTACAGTTTCAAAGTATGATTCTATTAAGCATTTATTCTTATTTATCAAATTGAAAAATATATTATGAAACTCTCAAATTTTACAGCTCTAAAAAAAGTTATGAAATTGTAAAATTTTACAGTTCTAAATAATGATTCATTTCAGCATCAAAAAAATTAAAATTGTAAAATTTTATAATTTTCACTACCTGCAATTAAAACTGGAAAATAACTTATTTAGAATTTGAAAATTTTCTCCATTACAACAGGAAAATAGAAGCGTCTACCACAAAAAAAGTAAAAAAGCTGAGAGATCGAAAGAAAGAGACAAATATAGAGAGAGGCTTTTACTTCGGCAACTATTTTTCATTTAAATCTTGTCGGATCTGATGTAGATCTACTCAAATCTGATGTCTCATTTTCATTAGAAACTCATCTCCTTCGCTGTTGGTGAGTGCGAAGTAAGGAGTCGATGTTCGATGGTTGTCGGTAAAGCCCAATCAATGGTGATCGCCGGTCGTCGGTGACTGTAATTAGAAAAAAAAATAAAAGAAGAAAGGCATGGTTGTGGTCGTTGCCTGTATTAGAGAAAGAGAGATAAAGAAAAGAAGTAAGGTGCAGGGAAACAAGAGAAGATAAATCGTCATAGGACTTTTAAATCTATCTAGTCATTGTTTGGTATTGACTTTTTTAGTTGGTTTTGTGTTGAGATTTTTTTAATCTAAATTTTTTAGTGGTGTATTGAAAAGTTGGTAAAAAGCTAATTTTTTGGCCTTTTTAGTGACTTTTATGAAAAAAGTTGGGTTGTTTTTGGTAAAAAAACTGGCTTTTTACCACTGTTCCCAAAATGGCTCGTTTGATTTGATTTTTTTGACTTTTTAACTTTTGTGAGAGAAAAATGTAATAATTATAGTTTGAATATGATATTTTATCTTATTGACTTATGTAATCAATTTTGAATTTTTATGTTTTTTTAGCCATAAATCAAATGCCAAAAAAATTGAGATTAAATAGAATATATACTTTTTAAAAAAGATTTAGTAATTTGCCCAGATAAGATAAAAGATGGATAAGGAAGGCCGAACAACCCCTAAACTCTATCACTTAATCCCTTGCTCAAAAAAACAAATCCAGTAATTTTCCGTTCAGACTCTTTCATAAAGAAATAAAAAAAAAAAAATAAAATTGACAGCTCTAAATTAAGAACTTTGATAATTCTGATTGGTGTGTTGATCTATGTGATGTAATGTTTTGATTTTTTTTTTTAATTTTTCATATTATTATGTCAAGTTTGGCAAGTTAAAAAAAAGTCAAAAAATAAAAAAGTTATTAAAAAAATTTAAAAAGTTGTCACTATTCATCAAAAGTCAAAAATACGTCTGTATAACTCACAATCCCAGTTTTTCCCTACACATTAATTTATATAATCTTTTAATACATATTTTTTCATAAAAAGTCAAAAAGTTAACCCAAACAGCCTTATTTTTTTCCTCAATTTTTTAGTCTAAAAAGTCAAAAAGTGTACTTATTTAAAATATCTCAAACAAGCTCTTAGGCCAAGTTTGGCATATTGCAAAATAGGGGTGAGGAGCGGATATACCAATCTGCCAAAATTGACTGAATCGAACTGATCCGCCGCATTTTGGACGGATGCGTGATGACGAGCGGACGGTTGCGGATTGATTTTCTCCAATCCGCCAATTTGGCGGACGGATGGCAGATTTGAGATTTCTTTAGCCGCAACCGAACCGCCAAACCGCGAGCATCCCTAATAATTTATAAAACTTTATGTTTTCAATTTATTTAAATATTTTGTTTGTGTTTTCAATTGAAAAAAAGTTTAAATATTCTGTTGAAAAAAAGTTTTCAACTTGAATATATTTTTTGAATTGAAAAAAATAAACGTATTATTTATCTATATTTTTTGGTTTTTAAATTTAACTCTAAAAATAATAAATAGAAAATATGATATATGCTGGTTGATTTTTATTTTCAAAAACATATATAAATATAACAATACAGAGACATACAATCTCTATTACTGCCCTGTTTATGGTTTTGGTGGTTTGAATTGTTATTATATTTTAAGAACTATAGATTGTAATACTTTATGTGGATGAATCATACTGTGATTGTAATATGTGGATGAGCCATGCAATGATTGTGATATTCTAAAGTTTCAAACTTTCTTTTTTTGAATGAGATATACAATGATTGTAATAGTTTTTTAAGTCATTGGCTGTAATATTTTTTGTTTTTTTTTTTTTTGAGGAAGTGCACAAGTTGAATTTTGTTGAAAATTTATAAAATCTTAAACTGCCAAACCGATTCGCATCCATCCGCCAAACCTCCAATCCCCTCAATTCACATCCGCCAGATTGGCGGACGGATGCGGATAGATTTTCTCCAATCTGCCAATCTGGCGGACGGATGACGAATTGAAAGTTTCGTGGCCGCAACCGATCCGCGCCCACTCCTATTGCAAAAAAGTCAAAAAGTTACTTAAAAAGTCAAAAAGTTAACACTATTCACCAAAAGGCAACAGTTATGGCTGCACAACTCTCAATCCTAATTTTTCTATACAAATCAATTTTTACAATTTTTTATTACACATTTTTTTTTATAAAAAGTCAAAAAAATTAACCCAAACATTCATATTTTCTTCCTCAATTTTTTAATTTTAAAAAATAAAAAATATATTTATTTAAGATATCTCAAACAATTACATAATATTTTTTTTTAAATTCTCAAATTAGAGGAAGGTTTATTTTTCATAAAGGAATGCATTTAAAAGAACCCCATAGTATAGGGTGGTCTAAGTTGGTAATACAGTTTGATGTGACCCTTTTTTTTTTCTTTTTGTTTTTTGTTTTTTTTGTTTTGGGAAGTAAATGTTTAGTTGTTGGTTGTTCCAATTTTTTGTGTAGCTATGCTCAGTTCTGTCTCAGTAAGAGTATCTTCAACGATGAATTAAAATTTTTATTAAATTTAAATAAAAAAATAATGATTTTTTTAATTTGATACAGAATGTTTTAATAGTTGATTTTCATCAAATCTGCTTCAGGGGCAATCGATTGGTCGACCGGTAAGGCAATTTTTTTTTTTAATTGTTTGAATCTACCTGTTTGAATTGTTTGAACCTTTTAGTGGTCGACCGGTAAAGCAAATATATATATATATATATATTTGAATTGTTTGAACCAACCCATTTGAACTGTTTGAACCTTTTAGTAGTCAATCTGTTGGTCAACCGACCGGGCAACCGGCTGGTTGACCGGCTCCTCTCCTCCAACGGTCACAAACAGTAATTTGCTGAAATCTGCAACTTATTCTTAGTTTGATGATTTTTTTTGTTAAATTCTCATTTTGATATCAATTTGGTGAAACGGTTGGAGCACAAAAAAGTGTTTTTTTACCAAAATTTAAATTTGATGTCAAGTCTGGTTCACCGTTGGAGATGGTCTAATGGTATTGCAACATCTAATTCTTGACGTAAGTTTAGCTGTTAGAAAAAAATTAAAAAAAAAATTATATTCAATTAGAGTGTGGTTGAGGAGAAATATATATATATATATTTGGGACCTCCTTTGGGGACAACCTCTACACTCCAAAATGATCATGACTTTCTATATATGTGTGGAGTCTACTCATATATGTATGGGATCAATATCATGAGTGGTTCAAATTTGTGAAGGTCTTATGGGAATTTTGTGAGAGTAGGGTTTCAATCATTACTAAAAAAAAGAGTAATTCATGATAAGATTAAAAAAATTTAATTAGTAAAGCCATAAATTTTTGCAAGAGTATGTAATTATTTTTAAAAATTACACATGATTTGCAATTTCTTCTTATTTTAAATCAACAGCTTTTAGTTTTTTTTGGTTTTTGTTTTGTTTTTTTTATAGGTGAATAACTATTAATTTAAATTATGAATTAGGTTAAAATTTAAATTCGAAAAAAATTGAAGAGTTTTTAGCATCCCATTTTGATGATATGAAATTATTTATTTTGTAAGATTTTTTGTGTATATTGTTTATAAAAAAATTAAAACATTTTTCATTTTATTATGTTTGTCTGAAACAAAATGTGTAACAACCCAGATATTTAATTATTCTATAGAATTTATACTAATATTATTTAATTACAGTTAGGGAAAATATATAATTTATTATATATTATTATTTTGTAAAATAATATAATTTATTAGTCAAAGTGTAAATAAATAAGTCTTAAGAAGCTTGACTTAGTTTAGATAAACTTGAAGTAATGAAGATTAATAGGAGTGCGACACGTGACAGTTTGCTTGGGCATCACGAATTAAATTTGTATAAACAACAATGCTAAAGGGTCACAATTTTTGTGGCCACAATGGCTCAAAACTGCCAAAACGACGTCGTTTGGCATGTTTTGGGTCTTGCTACATCCCCCTAAAATTTTCCCCCCTAATCCTCCTAATTTCCATATCAAGTAAAAAAAAAAAAAAGGAAAAAGTTGCCCAAAATAGAAATTAGGGGGATTAGGGGGGAAAATTTTAGGGCTCTAAATCATTTTCCGGCATGTTTTGCACCCAAAACGACGTTGTTTTAGCAGTTTTGAGCCATTGTGACTACAAAAATTGTGGCCCTCAAACATTTTTCTTTGTATAAATGGAGGAGAAGTTGACTCAGTAAGAAGGGAAAAGAAGAGAAGACCAGGAAAGAAATAAAAGAAAAAGAAAAAAGAAGAGAAAGGAGAAAAAAGAAAAGAAGAGAAAGGAAAGAAAAAGTAGTGGAAGCTAAGAGGGTCTTTGATAGTGGAAAAAAATAGTAAGATATTAAAGTTAAGGTGCGTTGTATTATGCCTTGAGTTACCAAAATGTATTTTATTTATATTTTGACTTACCAAAATCTATTTTATACACACTACTACAAATATAGATAAAGATCACACTTTTTTGGTGTGATGTATGTTTTTTAATCACACCTTTTAAGTTTTATTAAAGTGTGGTCTTTAGGAGTGTGATTAAAAATGGTCATTTTTAATCACACTTTTTATCAAAGTGTGATCTTTAACTATTTTTGTAGTAGTGACAAGTTATGTTTTATTAGTACATTTATAAAAGTTATGTTTTATAAAGATTTCAGTTACGTGAATTATTTTATGAACCCTATTTGATTAAAAGGAAACCCATAGATATGTTTGTTTTACTTTTAAAGAATATTTGACTATGACCTTATATGAAAATATGTTTTGTGAGTACTACCACGGGAGTCTCATGCCTTGGGGGACTTAAATAACCATTGGCTAGTGAGTCCCATGTCTTGGAGGACTTAAATAACCATTGGCTTAGTGATTGACCACTTTGTGGTCCAGTGTTTGTCGTGGATCCATTGACCAGTGTAGTGCTTGGCACTTAGTGATGTATCGTGGTTATGGTTGTATAGTGATTTCCGTATTACATGTATATGTCAAATGATTTCCGTATTATGTATGTTATGTATCAAGCTCTTTTTGGCCCAACTAATTATCCATGGTGAATTTTATACCTTATACTCTTAGTATAATATTTCTCACTCTACCATAAGCTTATAATTTTTTACCACTTTCAGGTGACATGTCGGGATCAGCGTGTGGGATAGGCACAAAACACTTTTATTGATGTATTTTTTTTATGTAACTATCGGCCTTTTTGGTCAATACATTTTGTAATAAAAATAGAAACTCTAATGATTATTTTAGTACCCTTATTTAAATATTTCTTCCGCTTGCGTTTGGTAATTTGTTTAAAGATTTGGCCGAAGGTAACCTCGGTTACTAGCCATCACGATACTTAACCCTTGGGTACGGGGAGCGGGTCGTGACAAATGGTATCAGAGCAATGGTTTATAAAAAAAAAAAAAAAAAAAAAACATTATTGGAGCATAGGACACATGCACATTTAAGAAGTGCGATAACGGGTAATTAGTACCTCAATATTATATTTAGTTCGTCGATTTAATTATATTATAATTTTCTATGATTTTATGTATATATTAATTTTTTTTTTTGTGCATAATTTGTGAAGGATATTAGATATAATTTACGAATGAAAAAGAAACAAAAGATGTCAAATACCCACAAAGAAAAAAAATTATAATATAATTAAATATACATAAATTCTAATTTAGTATTAAAAAAAAACTAATTTTTTAAAAGTGGGTTCAAATTTTAAAAATACTAATTTTGAAATTATTTCCAATAAATGAAAAGTTCATCTCAAATTTTTTTCAACTCTCACATATGATTCAATCATTGTGATCCCATTTTATTTCTATTTATTTATTTTTATCGTGAACAATACAAGTGAATTATTTTTTAAAGTCACCAATTATTTTTCATTTTGGCCCAAACCAATTTTTGACAATCAGACAGTGAGTTGTTTTCGGTAAAGCTTTTTTTTTTTTGCGATACTATTTTCTATTAGATTAATCATCTAATATATATTTATCAGAGTGCGCAGCGGATAGCTTACATATAACAAATTTCGAGGACGAAATTTTAAAAGGAGGGAAGATTGTAACAATCTAGATTTTTAATTATTCTATAGAATTTATATTAATATTATTTAATCACAATTAGGGAAAATATATAATTTATTGTATATTATTATTTTGTAAAATAATATAATTTATTAGTCAAAGTGTAAATAAATAAGTCTTGAAAAGCTTGACTTAACTTAGATAAACTTGAAGTAATGAAGATTAATAGGGGTGCGACACGTAGCAGTTTGCTTGGCAGTCACGAATTGAATTTGTATAAATGGGGGAGAAGTTGACTCAGTATGAAAGGAAAAGAAGAGAAGACCAGGAAAGAAAGAAAAGAAAAAGAAAAAAAGAAGAGAAAGGAGAGAAAAGAAAGGAAGAAAAAGGAAAGGAAAAGTAGTGGAAGCTAAGAGGATCTTTATAAAGAATAGTAAAGTATTAAAGTTAATGTGAGTTATATTATGCCTTAAGTTTCCAAAATGTATTTTACTTATATTTTAACTTACCAAAATCTATTTTATACAAGTTATATTTTATTAGTATATTTATAAAAGTGATGTTTTATAAAGATTTCAGTTACGTGAATTATTTTATGAATCTTATTTGTTTAAAAGGAAACCCATGGATATGTATGTTTTACTTTTAAAGAATATTTGGCTATGACCTTATATGAAAATATGTTTTGTGAGTATCACCACAGGAGTCTCATGCCTTGGGAGACTTAAATAATCATTGGCTAGTGAGTCCCATGCCTTGAGGGACTTAAATAACCATTGGCTTAGTGATTGATCACTTTGTGGTCCAGTATTTGTCGTGGATCCATTGACCAGTGTAGTGCTTGGCACTTAGTGATGTACCGTGGTTATGGTTGTATAGTGATTTCCGTATTACATGTATATGTCAAATGATTTCCGTGTTATGTATGTTATGTATCAAGCTCTTTTTGGCCCAACTAATTATCCATGGTGAATTTTATGCCTTATACTCTTAGTATAATATTTCTCACTCTGCCATGAGCTTATAGTTTTTTACCACTTTCAGGTGACATGTCGGGACCAGCGTGTGGGGTAGGCACAAAGCACTTTTATTGATGTATTTTTTTTTATGTAAATATTGGCATTTTTTGTCAATACATTTTGTAACAAAAATAGAAACTCCAATGATTATTTCAGTACCCTTATTTAAATATTTCTTCCGCTTGCGTTTATTAATTTGTTTAAAGATTTGGCCGGAGGTAACCTCGAGTGACAAAATGAATAAGTACTTTTTTTAAAATAGACTATGATACGATTATCAGATCAAGCAAATTTTGTTCATAACTGATATACATGTCTTATAAAATGAATAATTTGAATCATTAAAATGAAACTCGCGACCGATTCCAACTGGCCCTTAAATTTGAGATAAATCTAATCATTAAAGTGTATAAAGTATTGATCAAGAAATAAAATGAAATACTCAATTCATCCCAAACTAATAGTCTTTTTTGGGAAATTTAATTTTTTTGATAGTACAATTATTACATTTAAGAAATATTAATTATTCAAAATTACCCTTTAATAGTATATTTTTTGGGTATATCAATCGTCATAATTATACTTTTTGTGTTATTAATGAATTTAAAAGAAGGGCAAAATAACAAATTCATATTATTTTATTCCTTGATTATGGAAAAAAGATTAATATTTTGAGACAATAAAAGAATAAAATAAAAGACTAATATTTTGGGACGGAGGACATATTATTATAAAAAAATTAGTGAAACATTACTCTTTAATTTTGGATAATAGAAGAGGTCAATATATTTTTTCTTAAGCTCCCTTAATAAAATTAGTAGAAGAATTTCATCTGTGAAGTTAAAATTTCTCTTTGAATGACTGAACCTTCTATGAAAATATTGAGGGACACCAGCTGCTATGAAAATGTTACGTGTCATTTATCTTATAAAATACTAAAGCTTGACGAGAATTAGACATTTAATTTTTTTTAAAAATTCAAAAAAAATCTAGAAAAAGATAAAAATAAACAAAAAATAGTGAATTTTTTTTTTTACTTCTTTTGATTTTTTCAATTTTTTTGAAGATTTTTTCAAAAAGATTTTACTTTTTAAATTCATCTATACAAGACGGATAGGAAAAAAAAAAAAAAATTAACGCAACTTTGAAAAAAGTCACTTAAAACCCCAAAAAAAAAAAAAAAAAAAAAGATTAAAAAAAAAGATAGCTTTTTTAAGGGTTCGCAAAAGATATAATTAAAAGTGAACAGTTAACATGTTAATCATGTTGACCTTATTAAAGATCAATATAGTTTATTTCAGTTATTTCAAAATTTGAATAATTTACCTAGTGCACAATTTCTGAATCTGCCACTAAATTTAAGTACAAAGTTTAATTTGGTACCAAATTTATTCATCATCAGCCAATAGTACCTATTATTTTTTCAATCTAATTTTCCCATGCCAAGGTGAACTACCACCAACCGGTTTCTATTTTTACATTTCATCAATTAGATATCCAATCATGATATGATCAAATTTAAAACTTTTTGATAATTGTTAGTACAGAATGAGTTATAGAATAGTCTACAAAAAAAAAAGTAGGGTATGCTTGTTTTGATTTTGAGAGAGTATTTTTTAAAAATTGTTTTGGGAAGAGAGTTTATAATTGAAAGTAGTTTTGGAGTTTGGGAGTTTGAAATGATTTGATATTTTGTTATAATTGAGTAGATATGTGTGAGAGAAAAATTGATTGAAAAGGAGAGAAGAGAGAAAAAAAAGTGATTGATTGATGGATAAAAGAGAAAAAGTAATTTTGAAAATTGTTTTGGAAAAATTACAACCAAACAAATTTTTTAGAAAATTTTTCCTTACAAAGTCAAACCAAACATACCCGTAATATTTGAGATGTTCTAAATAAGTGTATTTTTTGAATTTTTATAAAAAATTGTGTAGAAAAATAGAGAAAGTAGGTAGAAAAATAGAGAAGATATGTTGATAGATGTTGATTGATGTGACCCAAATAAGTGTATATATGCAAAAAAAAGTATACTTTTTTAGTGCATGTCAAACACCTACTAAGTTCGAATAGGATTCAGATTTAAAATAAATCTCAGCCTATAATTATATATTTTTTGTAATTCATTCTATATTTTTACTCTGTATTCTTAACATTATTCAAATTTTTGCATCATGTTTCATACGGGTATTATGGATAGGTAATTGGTGCGAATTGCGTGCAAGTTGACAACCTTATTATGAATTTTAGGGTTAATTATGTTTTTATTAATTGATTTGTTCTTAGTTTGGCTGTCAAAATGATTAGGCAAGCAAAACCAAGAGTAGAGGTCACAACTCTAATCTGGATAAAATGTTTTGGGAATTGATGGGTTCAATTAATTCTGTACCATGCAATCTCTTTGCGGGAAATTATTCAATGTTTTCGAAATACCACGTATCTGTACTTCTTAATCAACTATCATTTAATATGTCTTCTCAAGTTCTCCAATCACCCAACACAATACTCCACCTACCCACCTTCTTCATTAATCATAATGCTATAAAATAATGTGTTTATACTCTAGAATTACTGAATAATTACATTTTGTTTGCTTAAAAGGTTAATCAAGTTGTAGCTATACTTATATGGAAACAATACACATCCATAATATTTTTTTGAGTCTAGCTTCCATGTAGTTTAGATCTTAAATTGGAGGGTATTGTTCGGACTTGTAAGGCTTACTATCGATTTTATTTCAATAATTTAAATCATTCATTTTATAGAGCCTTTCATTAATATCATACATTTAAAAAATTAGATTGTGATCTGCCTGTTCAATTTATTGCCTTTTTTACCCAAAAAAATGGATGACTAGTGTGTTTTAAAAAATATACATTTTTTATTTTGGTTGGCCAACACTATCACTAACGTAAAGTGAGGTGTTCGAGTCAATGGAAAGGTATCGGCCAGATGTGATCATCTAATTCTACCAAAAAAAAAAAAAAGTGAATAAATACATTATATATGCATACTATATATAAAGACTTGGAAATTGTGTAAATGTCAAGGATATTCTATTCTAAAAATGTCTATGATAATTTGAAAATTGTCACTATAAAAAAATTATTCAGATCTTTAAAATTTTTACTATTTATCTTTTTATTATTTTCAATGATATGCATTTATACACGCATTGTTTGTGTATCAAACCACTAGTTAATATATAAAGCGAAAATTGGAGTTGATGTTGATGTCACGAAAAATCTTTTTTGAAAATGCTCCCAAAACTTGATAATTGCTATAAATTATTTCAATTCTCTCCGTTGGTTTAAATAACTATTATAATCATCAAATTCAATTACACAAGTTATATGTGTCTATCTCTAATATATATATTTTCGATACTATATAAAATCGCGTGGGCCAACATTTCTAATACGAGATCATACATGTGGGAGTTTGTTTTGTTCTAAAGCCTTTTACTCGACCACTATACAGGAAAATGATTACAGTAAATCCAAAGATATCAGCCTTGTGTGGTATGTTTTTAAGAAAAAAATTTTGAAAAAAATTCTCCATAAACAAATTTTTAAGAGTTATCAAATTAAATAATTTTTTTTTAAAAAAGTGATATTTTGGAAAGATGGTTGTAATAAGTTTTTTGGTTAAAAACTGCTTATAAACAGTTTTTTTATAAGAGAGAAAGTGAGTTATAATCCGGGAAGTGGATTATAACCCACTTCCCAAAAGGGGCCAAAATCTCAAAATTTTGTTTGGTTACTTACTTTTCAAAATCACTCTCTCTCTCTCTCATACACATCAAATCAATTACTTTTTTTAAAACTCTCTCCCCAAAACAATTTCTAAAAAAAAGCAAACCAAATAAATTCTCGTACTTTTTATCTCAAAAACTACTCTACAAACACACCCATCATTTCGGAGATAACGGGTTGTTTTAAAAAGATAGTTAAAAAATATGAGAAATAATATAACCAAAAATAAATTAAAAAATAAAAAATAATTTTTAACTATCTTTTTAAAATAGCCTAATATCATCTCTCTCTACAAAACATATAGATAGATATAAGCAGAGAGCAGATAGAACAAATCGTGCATGGCTTAATAATCACCCAAAGGCATGTCTGTTGGTGAGCAGGGCACAAATTAAGGGATTTGTACTTCACCTTTCCTTCCTTCATATTAGGCCATTTTTACTTTTTGACTTTCAGATCCTTTGAAATTGAGCTCACCTTTCAAGCAATTTAACTTTTCTACATTTTTAATTTTAAAAAAATAAAACTTTATTTATTTTGTGTATTTTTTAATAATTTGTTTTAAAAAAATTAAACCTATTTAGTTGAATAAGTTATTGGAGAGTATTTTTTTTTTTTGGGTGTAAATATCAAAATATACTTCAAAAAAAATTTATACCAGTAATTATGACAATAGATAGACTCTTTTGTCGGTGTAAGTGGAAAAAAATTTAAAAATTTTAATTAAGATTTTTTTTTAATTTATTAAATAAGCCAATGAGATATAATGGGTTGATTTGGTATCACTTAGGTCATCTCCAATCCTTTATCAAATGTTTCATCAAATTTAAATTTAATGAAAAATTTGTAAAAACGGTACTCCAACCGTTTCATCAGATAGATATCAAATGAAAAGAGTGCTATATTCTTTTATCAAATTAAGAGAGTTTTCATCCTTGCATCAAATTTTGCAGTGATCGTGGTAAACAACCGAGTGGATGAATGGCCAGACAATCTCTTGGACAACCTTCTTGTGGCCTTTTTTGTCCTTAAATTTTTACTTATTTTCTTATTCTATTAAATAATATCGGAAAATTTATATATATTAAAATTTTTAATAATGTAATTTAGTAATTGGGAGTCTTCAGGGCAGGGGACAAGAGCTTCAAGATCAAAGATCCTTGGCCCTACACAATGCATTGTCCATGGCTAATCAATAATCACCCCCAAACCATGTTACTCTCTCTCATCAATGGGCACAAAATTTGGGAATGTGTTACCCATAAACTCATGAAAGTTCATGACTACATTAACAATACTTTAGTAGACATGCTCACATATTAGTTTATTGTACTTTTAACAATAATGTTAGGTAACTAAATTTAGAAATCAAATTTTGAATGATACATCCCAAAATTTAATCAGCCAGCATTACTTTTAGTTTAACCTTTTTTTTATTATTATAAAGGAAAATGTAACAAAGAAATTCAACCATTAATGTTAGAGTTGAGAGACTGACAAGGTACCCACAGGATTGACAAGAACTAGTAAGGTAAAATTAAATAAATAAAAAAATTAGTCTTTTAGAGAAATTATATAGAAATCTTTATTATTAATAAAAAAATGACATTTTTGCAATTTAAAACCTCCGTTTGGGAAGTGGGTTGGCTTTTTGACTTTTTGGCTTTTTTGGTTATTTTAGCCTGGGCTTAAAAGTTTGGTTTGGGAAGGGCTTTTTGGCTTTTTGACTTTTTTGAGTTTTTTTGTGAGAGAAGAGACAAGGTACCCACAGGATTGACAAGAACTAGTAAGGTAAAATTAAATAAATAAAAAAATTAGTCTTTTAGAGAAATTATATAGAAATCTATATTATTAATATAAAAATGACATTTTTGCAATTTAAAGTCATCTTGAAAAGTGTTTTGTATTAAGCTAAAAGTCCTAGCTAGATTATTATTATTTTTTATTCTACAATATTACTCTTTAAACAACAGTTCGCATGTATGTTTGAAATAAAAGTAATTTTGAAGAGGAATACGAATATGATTTTGACTCCCCATGATTCAAACATTTGGAATGGATTAAAATAAAATTAAAAAAATAATTTTTTAATTACCTATTTCATAAGGTGTAAGTGTAAGAGGAATTCGATTCCCCTACCACCTTGTGAAAATCTCACGGATTTTTTTAATTCCTAAACACTTCAAAAAAAAATTTCAAATCAATTCAACTTTTTGAAATCGAAAACATACCAAATAAAATTTGGAGGACTTACGTATAAGTTTTAATATGTGAACTTATTGTTCAATAGATCCTGTAAGAATTAATGGCGTTTTTCATCAAATACTAGTAAAAACATTACTAATTGTTAATTTTTAGCGATTGTTTAAAAAAAATTCACAAAAAATGTCATTAATTATAAGTTTTAGCGATAGTTTTAAAAAATCGTCAAAAAAAAGTTATTAATTTTCAACTTTTAGTGACAATTTAAAAAATTCATCATAAAAAAGTCACTAATCGTAAATTTTAGCGATAATATAAAACCGTGATAAAAAAAAATCACCAATTATCAATATTTAACGACATATGCAAAAAAGTGTCACAACAAATTTTTTGCGACGATTTTACTATAACTTATTTTTAATAAGATTTGATGAAAAATAAGTCCAACTATTAAGAACTATTGATAATTTATCAATTTCTAATTTTTAAAAATCAAAAAATAAAAGTGTTACCAAACCACACTAAGTGCAGCATCTTCCTTTTGTACTCACTAGATTAGTAAACATATGCTCAATTTGATTTATTAGAATGAAATAAAAGTTCATTTCTTAAATTCTTATTTCGAATGAATGAAATAAAAGTTCATTTCTTAAATTCTTATTTCGAATGTTCATTCACTTACAAAGTTAAAATATTAAATAATAATTTTATTTATAATTTATTATTTTTTAGTCTACCAAATATGAAAATAAAAATTTTGATAAAATAATTATTTCATTTCAATGAATCAAACACTGTAAAATACTCTTATATTCTTTAGACTATCTAGAGAAATATTTGCTTCCAAAATTTTATATTATCCAATAATTAGCATACATTAAAATACAAAAATAAACAATTTTAAAGACACAGTATCTTCTAGTTGATAAGTGTTTTATATAATGAGTATGTCACATGGATGGACGAGATGACATAATCTTATACCCTTTCACTCATGAATTGACATATAATTAAAGTGGAATCCAAAAAATTGTTTATTACTTTACTCAAAGTGCTAAATGTTCGACCACTTGAAATTTCAATCGTACTTTTATTAAATATCTATTAATAAGTGAAAAAATGAATTCATTTCATATATGTCACATGAGATGAGTTTGGATTTACTAAAGTTGAAAATCCCGACTTCATATGTGAAGTTGACGCATTATTAGACCAATTTATATTCATCTAAGTGATTTCAACTGTTCAACTTATATGACAAGCTAAAAACAAAATACATGCAAAAAAATTGAGCTGATCAAGTATAATGATCAAATCACATATATATTGCAATGGACAATTTGCTCTTAAAAACATATGTGTCATATAAATAAAAATGATCGGATGGTATAGCGATTGATGTTGAATCAACGTGATCTTTTGCATGGATAATTTTTTGAGTTGATTGTATTAGATGAACAATTTAGATAACCAAAGTGAGTCTAAGATAATCTTAGAGCATCAATATCAAATTAGTTAAAATTTTGTTATATTTTAGGGTAAATTAAAAATACACCCTCTGAGATTTACTTAAAATACAAATTACCGCCCGTGGTTTGAAAAATTACAAATACTTCCCTGTCAGAAATTTTTATTTAGCAGAATTAATTGAAAAAGTGAAATTTCTAACTGTTCACCTATACAATAATAAAATTAACAATGTTAGAGGGTCACAATTTTTGTGGCCACAATGGCTCAAAATTGCTAAAACGACGTCGTTTTGGGTGCAAAACATGCCAAAACGACGTCATTTTGACAGTTTTGAGCCATTGTAGCCACAAAAATTGTGGCCCTCAAACATTTTCCAATAAAATTATCTGAATTATTAATTGAAATAAAATTTTAACATTATTAAATACTATTAAGTAACTTGATGATTTATTAATAAAAGGATCTATTAGTTATGAAATTAGAAACCTTAGGGGGCATAATGTAATTTCTAAAATCATAAGAAGTAATTTATAATTTAAGTAAAGCTCAGGATGTGTGTTTGTAATTTGTCCTATATTTTAACTTAAAAATTACTTTTCCTATTTGGAGTTTTCTTAAGTGTGCAAGTGCACACCATGTGCCACTTACACAAAAAGTGTAAGTATAAGGTGTAAGTATAAGTATAAGGTGTAAGTGTAAGGTGTAAGGTGTAAGTAGGTTGCACATGGTGTGCAACCTCAAAAAAGGTGTAAGTGTAAGATTTAATTTTTTACAAAAGGTGTAAGTGTAAGGTATAAGGTGTAAGGTGTAAGGTGTAAGTTGCACACCATAACCAAACCCTTCCTATTTTGGTTTTATATCTTTTAAATTACATTCTCTAACAAACTCTCTACTATTATTTATCTATACTATTCAAATATTATTTTATTCATTTTAATTTGGTATTACTTTTTATAAACTCAACACAATTAATTTTAATATATATATATATATATATATGTTTTTAATGTTTTGTTAGAGTAAACTATTGACTATGGTGTCGTTTGGAAAGTGGATTGACTTTTTAATTTTTTGACTTTTTTAGCTATGTTAGCCTAGGCTAAAAAACTTGATTTGGGAAGAACATTTTGGTTTTTTGATTTTGTACTTGATTTATAAAGAGGGACTAATATTTTGGGACAATGAAAAATGGAATAAGGGACTAATATTTTGGGACGGAGGGAGTATATGTTTTTAATGTTTTGTTAGAGTAAACTATTGACTATGGTGTCGTTTGGAAAGTGGATTGACTTTTTAATTTTTTGACTTTTTTAGCTATGTTAGCCTAGGCTAAAAAACTTGATTTGGGAAGAACATTTTGGTTTTTTGATTTTTTTTGTGAGAGAAGAGTGTAATGATTATGAGTTGGATGTGATATTTTATTTTTTATGGTTAAAACAGCCTATTTTATCTTTTGTGGCTAAAATAGCCAAAAAAGCTCCAAATTCATCTTCCCAAACGGAGCTATAAGCTATTTTAATTTTTGAGTCAAAATTATCAAAACCAAGGCATTGTTTGAAAAGTTGGCTATTTTAGTAAGTTATTTTAATTTTTAACTATTTTAGTTGATTCAAATTTTTTGTGTTTGGAAAGATAGTTAAATTTTATTATAGTTGAATGTGATATTTGTAAAATAAATAAATAAAATGATTATGAATTTAATGTGACATTTTATTTTGTTAATTATTTTAATTTATTTTATCTTTTTATAAATTTTATAAATTGAATATAATATTTTATTATATTAAGCTATTTTAATCCAACCCTTCTCCTTCCAAATAAGATCTTATTAGACATGATTGATATAAATGTATAGTATTAGGGCCAAGTTTGGCATCTTTCAAAAAATATAAAAAGTCAAAAAGTCACTATCCTATTTAAGTCACATCATCTTATTTAAGTCACATCACTTCTCTAATACATCACTTCAAACCCAATCCAAAACTAACCCACATTTCATAAAAAGTCAAAAAGTACACTTATTTAGTCTTCCCAAACTTGGCCTAGATATTCTTTAGTATATTTTTTCATAAAAAAATTAAAAATATATTTATTTAGGTCAAGTTTGGCATCCTCAAAAAAATTCAAAAAGTTAAAAAGTCACTATCCTATTTAAATCACATCATCTTATTTAAGTCACATTACCTCTCTATCACATCATTTCAAACCCAACCCATACCAAACTCATATTTCATAAAAAATCAAAAAGTACACTTATTCAGGATACCCAAACAACCCCTTAGATGATTCTAAACAACTCATGAACTCATGACATGAGTAATTGATTGCAAAGGAAAATTATAATATACTCAAAACTCATGACACAACATGCAAACATCCAAGAATCGTTGATTCGAATTAGCCAGTGAACACAACAGCAACAGGGAGACCCACAGGAAATCAAGCATCTCCCCAAAGCCGTTGGTCATTGTCCCAATACCACTCACTCTCCCCACTCCCTTTCTCGCTCCAAACATGTGGACAGAAAGTAGGACCCTCAAAATTTTCTCAGGTACCAAACAGCCCCTACTGCCTAGGTAAGTAGTATATGGAAATGAATAGACATATATAACAGATAAAGTACAGTCTCAAACCTATACATATACACATCTATATCTATCCGCAGACAGCAAAGAAAACACGGATTTAGACCATCGTGTAAGCCATCGTGAAACACTTGAAATAACCACCAGTCACTACACGCCGTCGATACACACAATATATTATATACATATATGTATATTGTGTGAAATGTATATATGTGCATATATATTAATTTATATATATACACAATATATGTGTATATATATATCTGAAACTCCTCTTTTGGGGCCCTCTTTGTGTCTCTATCTTCCTTTTCGGTTTCCTTCTTTTGTCTCTCTTCATCTCACTTCTCTCCTTTCCGTTACACATACTACACATAGATATAGATATATATATATAGTTGTTGATGTCTTCATCTTCGTCTTCGTCGTCACAACACAGTGACGGAGGAGATGGTGGAAATGGTAGAAGAGGCGGCGGCGATTTCGAAGGTCCCTCGTCTTCTCGCCGTCGCTCCGTCAACGGCGTTTGGCCTGAGCCTTTCGTCGAAGCTCTCGCTTCTCAGGTCGCCATTGACGCTTCTCTCTCCTCCGGCCGCCTCGCCTCCGCCCCCGCCCTCGTCAACCTCTTCCAGGTCTCTCTCTCTCTCTCTCTCTCTCCCCTCCTATACATACATATATATTTGTGTTTGTATCGATGATAGCTTGTGTTTTGGATGATTCTGGAGAGAGAATTGAATGAATTTGTTTGTGTTTTATAGATGATTCTAGAGAGAGAATTACATGAATTAGAATGTTTTGTTGTTTAGATATTGAGTTTTAGTGGTAATTGTTGCTGATTAGTATCGTGATTTGTTGAGATTAGCGATGGAGACTGTACCATTCGCTTGATGAAGCGACTGATGTGATTTTCCAGAGATAAACTAAATCTTTGACCAAATCCACTATTAGGCCTGAAACGTACTCTAAAACCTAGAAACTTATTGTTCGTTTTGGAGAATTCAATTTTTTAAATCACTGTGTATTTTTTCCAGTGATACTTTTCAAAATTATATTTTGATAGTATATTTTTTAAAAAATATTAATTATTATAATTATATATTTTTTGTATTATTAATAAATTTAAAAGAATAATAAAATAATAAATTTATATTATTTTATTCTTTGATTTTAGAGATTAATATTTTAAAACAGGAGTAAATATTTTTTTTACCAATTCAGTAAAAGAGAAATGGAATTGATATCATAACAATATTATAATGGTGTTTTGAGAAGTTGGTAAAAAGTTAATTTTTTGACTTTTGGCAAAAAAATGGATTGTTTTCGATAAAAAAATTGACTTTTTTGGTTAAAAAAATTAAAAAATCAAAAAATTAACTTTTTAACATTGTTCCCAAAAAAACCCCTAAGTTAGAATGGGAAGAGAATTCTTATACTGCAAAAATTGGCATTTCAAATCAAAATAATATATATTCATACAATTTTTAATGTACACGAGAAATTATTTTAAAATATATTTGTACAAAGTGAGATGGGATTAATAGTTTTGATCAAGAATATATGTATGTATAGATATTAGTAAATCACCACTATATATGTATATACATATTCTTTTAATCAAGAATATGTGTATAAATATATTAGTAAATCACCACTCTACTTTTTTTTCTTCTATATTATTTAGATAGGATCACCACTACACTTAAAAGTTAAGGTGTGGTTTGGAAATTTGTTATTTTAGTCGGTTATTTTTTTATAAAAAAAAAAAATCAAAGTAAAAAGAGTGATGTGGTGTGATGTGATATTTTATTTTATTAATTATTTTAGTTTGAGATAAAATATTTTAACCCATCCAAAATAAGCTTAGCAATGTATATTTTAGTGAGAAAAAATATAAATGGGAACAAATTTTTTTGGGTGAATAAATGGGAACAATTGTGAACGGAGAAATTCACTCAAAAACCTCCGCCTACCTCAGCTCTGACTCCCGCCTAAGTTTTGATATCATGTTAAATTACTAAAAAACTTAAAATCTTAAATTGTTATGAAATTGATCCAATAATAAGTATGGAACATATGTATAATTGCATATAAATGTATAGATAGATGCATAGGGTAATGCCTAGGAGGAGTATCCAAGGAGGAATTGCCGCTAAAAGGGCTTCATTTAATTTGTGGAGTCTTTTCGGTGACTATAAATCTGAAACCATAAATTTTAAAAAAAATTTAGAAAGAGCCTTTTATATCTAGTTTTCTTTCATTGGCATTATTATCATACCAGCCCTTTTTCTTTTTGGAAATCTCTATTTTTGGACCCCCTTTATATATGTCATTTTAACATAATGAAAAGAGTTGTTTTCGTTTTGAATTCCTTTCCCTTTTCTTTGCATTATTATCCTTTTTAAAGATCTAGAAAATGCCTACTTTTTGACTCAACTTTCTTAGCAAACTTAATGTCTATCCTCCTCTCTATTAATGGGGACACTTTTATTAATAACAATTAAAAAAATATAGATGTAGATAGAGACCTTTGAGAGACCTCTTCTAGTCTATAACTTAATTTTTTTTTTGGGTTTATTAAATTTGGGTTAAATGGTGGGATTCATAAAGTAAAATTAAAGTACACAGTCCTGGGGAGTGAAACTCTCTGGCTTCTAGTCTTTAAATTGGTAGTCTTTTGAACAGAAACTAAATTAGGAGAGAGAAAACAAAATCTCAGATGCATGTCCCTTAGCCTGCTCCAACATGGCATTGTGTCATAGCATTTCTATATTTAGTTAGCTTTACATGAAACAAAATTTACAGTTTTGGATGTATTAGGTTATATTGCAAAGGTGCAACGTTTCAATGTTTGCTGACATGAACTGTTCTTGACTGAATTTTGAAGTGTTTGACCCTTTCTTGTTTGTTAGACTTTTGTCATGCTGTTGGTTTGTATTTCTAATATTCCAATCCAGCAAAAATAATTCATTTCAAGGTACGTTGCACCATGCTCTGCAATATGTAGGTTTTTTTAATAATGCCAAAGATAGGAAGGTCTCCAGTATCTAAAACTTTCAGCAATGTTAAACACCCAAAACATCTACTCATAAAAATATTCAGAATAAGTAATGTGTGGTAGAGATGCATTTTAAATGTAGGCCCTATTATTCAAAAATTGAATTTGAACTACATCACATTTCAGAATAAATTTCTTAGACAATTTTTCTAGGTTACTATCTTTTCCTAGAACTTTTTCTTTGCATTTTGCTTGTCATAGGGACTTCTTGTAGATAAATTTTGTGAATGGAGGTTTTTGTATAAAATACTTAAAAAATGTAACCACTGGCGTGTGAGGCCGGAGAATTAATTACACAAATGTAAAATAATTTTGACCACGAATATCAAATGGTAGAGTTATTAAAAAAATTGCTTCACTCAAATTATAGTATTTGATAGCTGATTCTGTGATTGGTTGTCTCTAGATTTGTTTTCAGAATCAATAGGGGTCTCAAACTAAAATCTTGAGATGATAAGAGAGAGAAAGGCCTGTGCACGAAGTATTATAACTACTAGGTTGTTTGGGAAGTTTGGTTTTTGATTTTTTTTTATTAAAAGATAAATTAGTTACAAAATTAAAAAAAAAATCAATCGAAACAAAATATCGCATCAAATCTTATAATCATTTCACTTTTTATTTTACAAATATCACATATAACCACAAAAAAACTCAACTATCTCTCAAACACATTACAATTAAAAAAATATATAAAAAAATTCACTTCCCAAACACACACTATTAAATTGATGAATAGGCTTGCATAGTATAATTTTTTTATGGGTTACATAAAATACCAAATTAGCAATTTGATAAAAATTTAGAAAGATTTTCTTTTTTATAGGTAGAAGAGAAATAAGATATTAGCGGTCAAACTCGCATCACATCGAGTAAGATAATTATTTATATATTAGGCCAATCTTTAATCATGGATTTAAACAAATTATCTCACTCTGATAACACTTCACTTGAATAATTGCCCTAGACTTGTTTTTAGAATATAGCTTTCAAACTGAAAATTTTGATATTGAAGAGAAAGGGCTATGTGGACACAAACCAATGGGATTAGTGACTTGAGAGAGAATTCATATTCTTTGATTACTTTAGGGTCCTGTTATGGTGTGCAACCCCTTAAGGTTGCACACCATATGTAACCAACACAAAAGGTGTAAGTGAAAGGTGTAAATATCAAACAGGACAGCAAATACAAAAGACGTAAGTGTAAGGTGTAAGTTGTACACTTAAGAAAAGTCCATTACTTTATCATTACTCTACATAGATACATAGGCATACATAAAATAACATTTTTTGATGGGTTACATAAAATAACAAATTAGCAATTTGATAAATTAAAAAAAGAAAAAATCATCAATAAGAGGAAAATAAGAAGAAAAAAAAAGTACCTATTAATATTATGAAGATGGTAAACATGTGATAGTAGGACAACCCTTAATCTTTAGGAGCTTTATAATAGTGAAAGGAATGTTTTGTTGGTACTCTTCACTGGGATAAATAAATCGTTGGCAATGGAACATGGGGTCAAAATCCAGCATGTTTCCATTGCAATAAAATAGAGAGAGAGAGAGAGAGAGAGAGAGAGAGAGAGAGAGAGGGAGGGGATATGATAATGAATATGGGGTGCCCAATGTCCTGGTGTTTAAACCGATGTCTACTTGTCTCTTCAGAATATAAAGTCTTCTTATTGCAGAGCTCTCAGAGCTCCTGCTGCTGAGAGACCTCTCAGCTCTGTTGTTGAGTTGCTTTTCATGCTCTGCCCTAACTACTAATAAAAGAATCCCCAAACAAATTTTTTTTTAAAAAAATTCTTAAATAATTTGGGTGGAGTGTGGTAATATATATGCAGTATATAGTGCTCTTTTAACTAGTTTTCAGTTTTTAATCTATTTTATGATACATTATTTTTTACATAATTTATCTTTATAAATAAATAAATAAATAAATAAAAGAGTAAACTTTTAATTCATTTCCCAAAACGTATTCTATAGAAACATGCAGGCTTTCAAATAGAGACTAGTAGAGTCAAAGATGGAGGGAAAAGGGGTTGTTGTGAAAAAGTGGAATAGAGAGATTCGTTGCTTCTAACGATACAGGCTTTTGCCCACCCGGCACCCACCCTTTATTGGAAATGAAAGAGAGAGAAAATGAAGCAGACATGTAACTCGATGTTTGTTTAGCAAAATTGTTTATAGGATTTTGAAGGCGACTTCCCTTCTTCATAGATTTCTTTTAAGTTTGTGATTTCAATTTAAGAGTCTCATGATTTAAACTGTTTATTTTTAAAATTCATTAATTAAAATATTTATAAAAAAATTAAAATGATAAAATATTGAAAGTTATATGTTTTATTCACATTTATATTATAATAAAAAATAGATGGATATTATATATTTTATGGGATAAATGGATATTTTTAAAATTATATTTGCCATTTATTTTTTAAAACAATTGTGATGAAAATATATAATTACTCATATCTAATTATCTTAATTTGTATATAAATATTTTAGTTAATGAGTGCTAAAAAGTTAAATTTTAAAAAATTAAAAAATGAATAATTCAAATCATTAGATTTGATTCCAAAATAAGTCTATCAAATTGAAATTTTGAGTAAAGAATCCAAATCCTATCAAATTTTGAATTAAAAAAAAAAATCAATAAGAATGTATAGGGGTATATACATATATTGGGAGTTTACATAAATTTGTTAGGCTCCGTTTGGCAAGAGCTAAAGAATGTATAGGGGTATATACATATATTGGGAGTTTACATAAATTTGTTAGGCTCCGTTTGGCAAGAGCTAAACGGGGCTTTTTCAAAAAACAAAATATCACATCCAATCCATAATTATTACATTCTTCTCTCACAAAAAAAGTCAAAAAAGTCAAAAATCTAAAAAGTCCTCAAATTAAACTTTTTAGCACAGACTAAAATAGTCAAAAAAAATTAAAAAGTCAAAAAATCAACCCAGTTCCCAAACGGAGGCTTAAAATTTATGTGATTGTTCGTATTTATGGGGGTGTTTGGGAAGAAAAAAAATAGCCTAGTTTAGGCTAAAAATCACAAAAAGACAAAATAGGTTAAAATAGCTAATAAGATAAAATATCACATCAAACTCATAATCATTTTACTTTTTCTCTCACAAACATCACATCCAACCACAAAAAAATCCAATCATCTTTCTAAACACAAAAATTTTAACCTACTAAAATATTCAAAAATTAAAATAACTTACTAAAATAATTACTTCCCCAACGAGGCCTATATTTAATTTATAAAAATTTATGTAATTTTACTGTGTGTAATGCGCATAGCATGCTTCAGAATTTCCCAATAAAGAGAAGAAGGATTCAAGGAAAAATGTCAGATTGGGAGTTTACATAAATTTGTTAGGCTCCGTTTGGCAAGAGCTAAACGGGGTTTTTTTAAAAAACAAAATATCACATCTAATCCATAATCATTACATTCTTCTCTCACAAAAAAAGTCAAAAATTCAAAAAGTCCTTCTCAAATTAAACTTTTTAGCACAGACTAAAATAGTCAAAAAAATTAAAAAGTCAAAAAATCAACCCAGTTTCCAAACGGAGGCTTAAAATTTATAAAAATTTATTTTTTTTCTTCCCAAACACCCCCATAAATACGAGGCCTATATTTAATTTATAAAAATTTATGTAATTTTACTGTGTGTGTAATGCGCATAGCATGCTTCAGAATTTCCCAATAAAGAGAAGAAGGATTCAAGGCAAAATGTCAGTCAACTTCTGCTCTACCTCCCCGATAGTAGGGATGATATCATGAGGGTCGCTCTTTTTGTACTTTCGACAACAACTTGCAAAGTCTTTACTATAATAATATATTATTACTACGAGACAAGGCTTATTTTTTTTATAATATTCAATAAAATATTCCCTCTCTCTCCCTCCCCTACTTTATTTAGAGATACTGACTGCAGCATCTGGCTTTCCTTGATGTTTCATTCATGTCTCTCTCTCTCTCTCTCACACACACAGCTCTCTAGCCACTAGTCTCTCTTGTCTGCCTGCCAGTCTGGTTCGTTGTAGTCTCATCAATAAATGCTAAATCACTCCTGGAGTTTTTGTTGAGAAATGCTATGTGTAAGGCATTGTTAAGGGTAGCTTAAAAAGTAAAAAAAATTAAAAAATTATTATTCTATTTAAATCATATCATTTTATTTAAGTTATATTACTTTTATATCACATCATTTTAAATCGAACAAATATTTTATAAAAAGTCAAAAAATTTCAAACCATTCCTAAATATTTTATCAAATCTCTTATGGTTAGGTTTGGGAAGATGATTTGTGACTATTTTAGTCACAAAAGACAAAATAAGTTATTTTAGCTATAACAAGCAAAATATCACATTTAATCCATAATCGTTACATTGTTCTCTCACAAAAAAAGTCAAAAAAACTAAAAAATCAAAAAGTTCTTCTCAAACTAAGCTTTTAACCCAAGTTAAAATAGTCAAAAAAATTTTAAAAAGTTAAAAAGTCAATTCACTTCCAAAACGACACCATATAGGTGGGGTTCATACAAATTTATATAAATGTGGTCTTATATGGTAGAATATTTAATAGAATATTTGGAATGTCATGTATGGGACGTGAATATTTAATAGAATATTTGAAATCTTTTATATGAGGTGGGTCTCACACAAATTCACATATGTGAGTCTCATGTCTATATAAAAAATTTGATAAAATATTTACTAGAATATTTAAAAATTTTAACCTAACTCGTTTTTTTTTTTTTTTTTTTGACAGCATTGATAGATCTCCTAAAAATAGGGTTTTAAATGTTGAACTTTAGCTGGTAATGGAAAAAAAATATATATATAAGACACAAACATCATTATTAATGTGAGATTAATCTCCATTAGAACTCAGTAAAATTTACTCATTGGAGGAGTTCTCAATCATTTTTTTTTTTTGGGATTTAATTACGGATTGTTTTGAAAAATCCGAAATAAGTTGATTTTTTTATTTTATTATGAAAAAATATATAAAAAAATAATGTGACTTAAATAAATTAAAATTTTAATAAATTGATTTATATCTATATTATATGCTATATTATATGCTAGCTAAAAATGTCTGAACTAAATTATTTTAAATTATATTTAAAAATAATAATTAATCATAACAACTAACACCACAAAAGAGGACGTGCCATATAAATTTTTTTTTAAGAGTATGTTTGATTGTTGTATTATTTTTATGAAATTAAATAAATAAGATTATTAATATAACTGTACGAAATCAGTTATATTATGATATTAAATGAGATAAAATATTAGATATATGATAAGATTATAGATAGAATTATAGAGGATAAATTATACCTAGATGTAGGAAAAAAATAATCCCAAGAGACCCACATCCTTTTCACTCAATTTTTTCCAAATAAGTTTAGAGCTCAGACTTATCAATCCAAATTTTTTTAGGTGAGTGATTGTGTTGTGAAAATTAAATTCGTGTAGTATGGAGTTTATATATAAAATAAATTTGAATCATACGATGATAATTTTAAGTAATTTATGGATTGATAAGTCTGAAATCGTAGTATTACGGATCTTTTCCTCTCGATCTTGCAATCACATACGGAACAACATTTTTCATCCCTTTTCAATTCCACCATTACGGAGGCAAAGTTTGATTGCAAAATTATTTTTTATCAAATTAGATACAATGAGATTATTAATAGAATTGTAAGGAATAAAATTATATTGTGGAAGATTAGATGAAATCAAGGATTTGATATATGATAGGATTTTTGTTTTGTTTTGGAGGGGGGGGGGGTATGATTATACAAAGGCATAATAAATGAGATAAATGATTAGATAGAATAAATAAGGTATTATATTTGGTTACAATGAAATAAAAAGATATAATTATATGATGAAAAAAATATATTTGGAGAGTCCTCATTCTTCTAATACCACACTAATTATGTTGTTATTTAATTCTCTATTTAATCCCATACCAATATTAAAATTATACGGAATTTAGTACCATGCACACTGGATTGAATTATCTGGTGAGATTCATATGTTCTTCATTTTGTAATCTCTTCTTCCTTAACCCACCATCAAATACCGGATTATGGCCCCGTTTGGTAAAATTGTTAAAATAGATAATAAATTGTGACTTTAATCAGAAGCTGTTAATTTGTTTGGTATAACAGTTAAATTATAGATTTAAGTTGTTAAGTAGTGCTTATTAAATAAGTTGTGAAGTAATTTTTTCCATTAAATTTTTTTTTTTGTTATTCACTGCTTATCTACATTTCTCATAAAAAATAATAATAATAATTTATAGTCCATTTGGATCTTTTTCTATTTTTTAAAAAATAAAAAATAAAAAAATATAAAAGTATAACCGTAAATTAGCATGTCTACAGCAGAAATTGATAATTAAAAACAAGGGGTGAGTAACTTCTCAAAATCAATTTTTTTGAGTTAAAATAAGTTATTAGAATTAGAAACTGTTTAAAATAAGTTTAATCAAACAGTCTAAAATAACTTTTTAAAAATTAAAAATTATAAGTTAATTTAAAAAAATCCAAACAAACACCTTTTATATCAGATTGATAATTCAGTGGGCTCTAGGTACCCTTGGAATATTACTTTATCCCATTCACTTTGTGTGACACATGTTGACTTGTTTCTCAAAGTCAACATAAAAGTGGTAGTTTTCACCAATTTAATCAAAATAGAATATAAATTAAGGCACCAACCACATGAATTTTGTCCCGAGATCATATTCTATAATTTTCAAAGAGGCACGCACGAGTTTGATATCAAATTCAGTTTTGTTCCTTTTTTTTTTTTTAATTAAAATTTTAATTTGGTGAATAAAAAAATAATTTGTGTGTTTATTTTCTTTTAAGCTAGCTTTTATTTTCTGGAATTGAAAAACAAGCAGGGTAATTATACTTTTTGTAACCAAATGAACTTAGCCATGTCAAAGACTAAAGGCCTCGTTTGTTTGGAGTTATAGGGAGGGGGGATTGGGATTGATAGTGAGATGAAACTACTATATGGGGTGTTTGTTTTAAGAGATGGAGAGGGGACTATTAATCTCTTGGTATTAGTAAAGGCCTTGGAAGGGGGATTGGTAAGGAGGAGATGGAGATGGTATTAAAAAAATAGTGTGGGGATTAAAAAAAAATTTATTTTTTTTTATTTTTTATATATTGGGAATTTTTTTAAAATATTAATGTTTAATTTTTTATATTTTTTTATTTATTTTATTATTTTATATAAAAATAATTTAACAAATCCTCACTATTAATCCCTTCCATCCTATCTCTGAAAATAAACGGGGTATTAATCTCTTGGTATTAGTAAAGGCCTTAGAAGGGGGATTGATAAGGAGGAGATAGAGATGGTATTAAAAAAATAGTGTGGGGATTAAAAAAAATTTTATTTTTTTAATTTTTTATATATTGGGAATTTTTTTTAAATATTAACGTTTAATTTTTTATATTTTTTTTATTTGTTTTATTATTTTATATAAAAATAATTTAACAAAAATGTTTAATTTTTTATATTTTTTTATTTATTTTATTATTTTATATAAAAATAATTTAACAAATCCTCACTATTAATCCCTTCCATCCTATCTCTGAAAACAAATGGGGCAAAGAGTTTAATGTAGTAGATGAGATACGCTTATTATTAAGGTTGATGTCTTCAAATGTTACTTCTGTGTTATTTCTCCATTCCCCTATTTCCTACTATTGATTGTCTAAAAAAAAAGAAAATGCTTAAATCTTTTATTTGAATTCACTGTTTAAGTACAATTTAAAATAGTAAATTCTAAAGTAAAAATTAATATTATTTATTCACTCATTAAGTAGGTGAATTAGTTTTGCGATAATGATTTTCTGTAAGTGAATATGGCAATTGTTAACAAGTGTAATATTGAAAATGTGATAAACAAAAAAGTGTTTTGATAAAATAAAATAAAAAAATTAAGGCCTTGTTTGATAACAGGTTATTTTAGTAATTTTTTGATATTTTGGTTAAAATATGAGGTAAAAAAAATAGTATGTTTGAAATAATTTTTTAATTTTTTACGAAAAGATATACAAAAAGTAAAAAGAGAAAATCTTTGATTTTTTAATATAAATTATTAGTTTTTAAATTTTTTTATAAATTCTTTTACTTTTAAACTAAAATAGTGAGTTGTCAAACCAGCCCAAATGTTGAATTTAATACTTGAGGGTCCGTTTGGGAAGAGCTAAAGTGGTTTTTTTTAGTTATTTTAGTCACAAAAGACAAAATATGCTATTAGTCACAAAAAATAAAACATCACATCTAACTTATAATCATTACACTCTTTTCTCACAAAAAAAAGTCAAAAATCAAAAAATCATTTCCAAACTAAACTTTTTAACTCAAATTAAAAAAATCAAAAAGTTTAAAAATCAACCTACTGCCCAAATCAACCCTGAGTGTTTCGGGATCGATTCATGTTTTATCTTTTTCTTGTACTGGATACACTAGTTAGAAAGAACCATTGATCATTATCCACGTGATTGGTTGGTAAACAAAATAGTTCTAGGTTGTGTGTACTTTATAATGATTTCATTTAATATTCAAATAAACACTTCTGTTTTTTTAGATCAAGTTTGACATAACTTAAATAATACAAAAAGTCAAAAAATTACTATCTTATTTAAGTCACATCATCTTATTTAAATCATATAACTTCTTTAATACATCACATGAAATCCAACCCAAACTCAATCCATATAAGTCAATAAGTGTACTTTTTAAAAATAACTTAAACCAACCCTTAATCACATGATTTGTTCATATTCATAGTAATTTAGTAGGTTTTACTATTAGGGGTTGTTTGAAATGATCTAAATAAGTGTATTTTTTGATTTTTTATAAAATATGGGTTGGGTTTGAAGTGATGTGGTAGAGAGGTGATGTGCTTTAAATAAGATGATGTGACTTAAATAAGATAGTAACTTTTTAACTTTTTTGTGTTATGTCAAACTTAGCTTTAATTACAAATTTAATTTTTGCAGGTCACATTTATGAATAAAAATTATAATTGTGTTAGCTTATAATACTATTATTTTTAAACTAATAATACTATATTCAAGTAGACAACATATGGTGGGTAAGCATAAAAATAACTGAATGAGAATTGGAAGAGCCAAAACCCGTGCCAGTACGTCTCTCCTTGGATTTGTAAGAAGTTAAAAATGCCATCAGAATGACTCCTAAGAAGGTATATACTTAATTATTTAGCAATGTTGGAATATCATGTGACATTTATGTAACAAAAAATTTTACAGGTAGATATGTTGATTTATTTTAATGAGGTAGAGACAAACAATAGTCCAACTAAAATGCACTACAATGTCTTATTTGGTGGTCTTATATGCACAAATTAGTGTACACACTAATGTATCAACTACTGTTATGATATCATTAATGACTCTATTTATTATACAAATTACAAATATCTAAAACTTTTAAAATTATGCTACATCATCTGTTGACATATTAGTGTGTACATTAATTAATGCATATAGCATTATTCTTGCACCAAGGATCCTCTAGAGTGAAATTTCCCTAAAGTTTCCTAGAGTGCTATATTGTGTGGTTGAAATCACTCTAGAGGATCCTTGCTCTTATTCTTGCATATTGGTTGTGTACCACGTAAATAATGCCGTGTAATACTCAGAGTATCTAATTTTTATTTCTTTTTTGGATCGATAATTTATCTTTATTAAGTTCATTATTGTTGATACATTTTAGGCACCATAAGCTTGGAAAAAGTTTTACATAAACAAAATTTCATTTGATTTGCTATTATTAGACTTAAAAATAAATTTTATGTTTATTTATTAATATAAATCACATTATGCTTGTGGAGTTATAATTAGCACTTTGTAGGTTGTATCATTACAAGAGATGATAATCAAATATAGAATTTAAACATTACGACTGATATTATATATAGCTTATCTATTGTTTTTTTTTTAATTTTTGAAGCACTTACTATTCATTAAACACCCAATTAATATAAAATTCTCAAAAGAAACTACAGATTTCACATTCTAGTTAATAATATTGTATTTTTTTTCTTATCGCATGTGTAGTCTCTTTGGAGTTCAAATATTAAAACTCTCTCTCATTATTATTTCGTCAACTTAAATTTTAAACTTGTGACATTTTCAGGTATGTTCAACATGGCGGGCTGTGTCGCGGTCCGACCTCCTCTGGCAGAACCTCACCCGCCGTATCTGGAACCGGCACCACCGTCTCCTCCACCACCTCACGTGGCGGGATGAATTCATCTTCCGCCACCGCACCGCCCTCAACTTCACCCACGCTCGCTACATTTACTCCACTCTCCACTTCAACCCGGCCATCGACCACATCAACAACAATGACGACGGTCTCTCCTGCCGCCGCCTCGCTCTCTCCGACCGCTACCTTGCGGCCGGGTACTCTGATGGGTCCGTGCGCATCTTCCACCTCCCATTTGGGCTCCACCTCTTCACTTTCTTCCCTCTCCAGCGCGACCGCCTCGGCCAATTCTCACCTGCGGTGTCTGGGATTATTCTATCTGATACGCACATCATATTTGCGTCGCTTGATGGAGATATTCATGTTTCACTCACCAACAATGCTGTTCCGACCAGGAGGAGCCATTTGGGTGATGTTGTGAACGATGGAGCTTTGGTTGACTTCACCGGCTGTAATCGGTGGTGGGTCGGCCTTTATGCAGGTGGGTGAACCTATCTCCATAGATTGTTTCTGTAATTTTTAGATTTCTAATGGAATAATAAATAAATAATTTTAATTGCATAATAAATAATTTTTTATTTTAATTAACAAGTTTGATAATTTTATTGTTATTTAAGAGAATAGTTTAAAAAAATTAATTTCTTTTGTTAATTCTGTTAAGTAAATTTTTTTGACAAAAAAGAATATTTGTAAATTTAGAATTACAAGGACAATTTATATTTTCAACAAACCACGTAGAATGTATTTGTAATTTATCATAAAATTTTAAATAGAGAAAATTTCATTTTATTCCTAAATTAATTAAATTTACATTCGAAACATTTGAAATGAAATTTGCCAATTTGACCTCCAAACTCGAAAAGTAAAATGCTTTCATTCATAAATACATTTACTCTAGCTTGCCACAAGTATTAAGATCCTTTTCTAAGGTTCGAAATTGAAATTAGTATTGTGTTTCACTTATAGGTTATTGTACAAAAGTTATAATTTTGTCAAATTAATTTATAATATTTTTAAATTAATATAATTTAATTAAAATTACAATGACGTGTCACATTGTGCAGGTGTCCCAGGGCGTGCCTTTCACGTGTGGAATGGCGACACAGAAGAGCTCGTTTTCGTCGGGGGTTCACTGACCGACCCAGAAGCCGTAATGGGTTGGCACTTACTCACCGAGTTGACCGGGTTCGTCGGCCGAGTCCGACTCACGAGTCACGAATCGGCCGTGGCCTCCACGAGTCTCCGAGTCATCGTCTTCGATCTCAGAACCCAAGTCATCGTCTTGGGCGAGGAATTCCGCCGAGGAATCATCGTCGGCACCGTTGACGCCAACGACGAGGCGCTCTTTATCGTCGACAACCGCGGCTCCGCTAGCGTGCGCAGGGTGGACACGTTAGACGAGGTGTGTAGGTTTAGGGTGAGGGGTGTTTCGACGGCGCAGGGGGGTCTGTTGGGGTGCATGAACTTGGGGTACGCGCTAATATGCGCCGGGGGTGTGATTAGTGTGTGGGAGGTAGACCGTGGTGCGCATTTGTATAATCTTGGAGAGAGAATTGGGGAGACTAGTGCCATGGTTGCTGATGATAGATACGTGGCAGCCTCTACGAGTGACACGACTATACACCTTTGGGACTTTGGAGCTCAATAGCCATAGCTATATACACAGAATTCGGGCATAAAAATATATTTAGAGGAATTATTGTATGGTTTAGATTCATTTTAAGTGTGATCTAAGGTCATACGGTATTTCTCTAAATTTGTATTTGATTCATGAATTTAGATGGAGATCTAAAAAGAAAAATTAATGAAATATGAATGAAATATAATTAATATTTCACATAATTTTTATATACTTTTTTAAAATCTCCATCTAAATTTATAAATCAAATATAACATAAATATTTTTCTGTCCACGAATTTTAGAGATAGGATGAAAAAGCTGATTTGGGTTGGGAGTATATGTGAAGGAAGGAGGGACATAATGGTACAAGTAGGACAAAAGTACCCTTTTTTGTTGGTTTGTTTTTTGGGGGGCTGTGGGTACAGCAGTAGTTTGACAAAAAGCTCAGAAGAAGTGTACTTTCTATGACACATATATACTAACTTAGGTGAGATGTTGATTGGTAGATTGTTGACCTTGACCCAAGTGGACCCAAAAAAAGTTTTTTTGTTTTTTCTTTCGAATATTTTTTCAGTCTGTTGTGGGATTTGTCTGTTGTTTGACTGGGAAGTTAGTTTTTAGTTTTAGAATTTGTGGTCTTGGAGCTGTAATTGAGGGGGGTGTTGTAACTTGTCATGGTTGATTAATTAGTACTTCAGTTTATTCACTCAGCCTGTATTCTTTCTTTTTAGTGAAAAAAGAATGCAAAAGACCTGTAATTTTTTGAACTTTTTGTAGTAATAGTGTAGTAGTTTAATTTGATTAGCCTATGGCTTTGCAACATTGGTGATATTGATGGTTTTTGCATGGATTTAGACATCGGTGGGATGGCGTTCTATTTTATGTTTTTAATTTAGTTTCTTTGTAATTGCTTTAACAGTCATGATACATTCTTCTAAAAAGAGGGTTGAAAATTCCAAAAAAAAGACAGACATAGCCATCTCATGATGAGTGTAGCGAGCTCATTAGAGCTTCTCTTAAAACTCTATATTTATGCTGCGTTTGGTTAGAGGATTTGGAGAGGGATTTGAAAAGAAAAAGAAAAAAGATATATGAAATTATGTAAAATATAGGTATATTTTATTCACATTTCATCTATTTTTTTCATTTCTCTTTCCAAATCCCTTTTCAAATTTCTCAACTAAACACAACATTAGAGTTTCTAAGCATTTTTGTTGCTTTTATTCGAAAGACCTGAACAAGAGGTACATTGTTGTATGAAAGATAGTCAGACTACACAAGGTTCTTGCTACTGAAAAGTCTGAAAGGATCAAATATGCCCAAACAAAATTAATTTTTCAACTCAAAGAAATGGTCGAATCCTATGTTCTCAAGTTGGCACCATATTTCTATACCTTATTGCATCTCTCTCTCCAAATCAATTTACAGCTGCACTACCTATAGGACAATAAGCCTAAAACTCATCCCAAGTGATACAAATCTTAGCCAACTTGAAAGAATTCAAAGGGCAGTCAAATTCACGAGATATAGAGGGCTGATCATTTGGAGTCATCAATCTCAATTCATTGTACAACAAACAACCCTAATAACATCATTTTACCAATGAAGAGTCACAGTACAATATTGTGTGACCAACATTAGTGTTGGATATCCAAAGACAGAGGTAACCTTACTTGCAGACACTGGCTCTAACCAAGGTCGGCTCTGACTTTTCCGGAGCCCAAAATGAATCTTAAATATGGAGCCTTTCACATATATTTAAAAAATAAAGTTTTTATCAAAAGATTATAAATGGAATATTGTTTTAAATTTTTACATTTAATAATGCTCACAAAAAGACAATTAAAATTAACTTAATATATAACAAGGTTTATAATAATAAAAAAGACTAAAATATAAGTTGGAGTAACAAATAAAAAGTAAACTTGGAATGTTTGAGATGATTTAAATAAGTGCACTTTTTGACTTTTTATGAAATATGAATTAGATTTGGATTGGATTTGAAGTGATGTGTTAGAGATGTGATGTGACTTAAATAAGATGATGTGACTTAAATAGGATAGTGACTTTTGACTTTTTTCAAATATGCCAAACCGGCTTTAAGTCTTTTTTTTTTTTTTCATGTCCAAAATTATACTTTCTAGGAATAGTGACGTATTTGATATAGTTTATCAAAAATTATTAACATCATCATAATGCTAACTTAATCCTCAATCATTACAAATCAAATAATCAAGGAAAGGAAACATAAAAAATAATAAAAATATGTAATCGTAATAGACAATATATATATATATAATCAATGATCAAATAAATATTTAATCAAACAAAAATTAGTATTCATCTCTGTAACAGAGTTGTATCTTGAAACCCAACTTTATATTACAAATTTAAGACTTTCTATCATAGTTCAACAAATAAAAATACAGAAAAAAAAAAAAAATTATTCAATACATAAAAAGCTAAGAAATATAATAGTTCTTCAATTAATTTTAAAAATAATTAGATGAATACTTCTAATTGTTGTTGCTGACAGAAACCAACTGATAAAAACTTTGATTTTATTATATGTTTGTAATTATATCTCAAATGTATTTATCTCAAATGTATTTAAAATATAAATTGAGACCTCAAAATATTGGGCCTTTTTATTAAGATTGGATATCTCTTACAAGAAGGTTTAGATCTTTCTAACTCATGTAGGCCTTTTTTTTTTCTGGACCAGTACAATACTTACTATAGTTTTAGGGCCTTTTTTTGGGCATTTTTTGAGGACCCAAAGCAGCTACTTTGTGGTTCTAATTTTGTGTGTTTGAGAAATTACTATTTTAGTAGGTTATTTTAATTTTTAACTATTTGAGTAAGTTAAAATTTTTATATTTGGGAAGATAATTGATTTTTTTTTGTAATTGTATGTAATGTTTGTGAAGGAAAAAGTAAAATAATTATGGATTTAATGTGATATTTTGTCTTATTAACTATTTTAACTTATTTTGTGAATTTTAACCCAAAAAAAGGGCTCAAATCCAAACTTGCCAAACACCCCCTTTGCATGGACTGAGTGTGAACCATGCAAGAATTGCTTCACCCAAAAGACCAAAAGTTATGACTCAAGATTTCCACAACCTATGCAACACTTTCCTATGCGTTGTAGTAGTCCTTCCCTTAGCTATGGCTCAGGTGGCGGTGGTTCAGGGACAACTAAGGGCATTGCCGCCTGGGAAACATTTGGATTGCCACTTAGGAAAGTTACCCACAAACACTTATCCAAGATGATTTTTGGTTGTTCAAATAACAACAAAGGCTTCGCTTTTGATTGCAACAAAGACAACGCGATTTCAGGGTTACTAGGGTTGGCGAAAGGTCAAGGCTCTTTAATAAACCAACTGAATCACACGGTCAATGGACATAGCTACTTAAGGTTTGCACGATGAACGTAGCTACTTAAGGTTTGGTTTTTGTCCAAAGAGGACAAGATGTCAAAACAATCCCATTCATGAATCCAAGATCACCCTTTACAACCTAAATTTGATAGACATTAGTGTCGACAAGTGACGCCTAGGGTTCCCTAGAGGTACCTTCTTTTTAAAAAAATGTTGGTTGCATCATAGACTCGGAGTTCCTGTCAGCGCCAATAAAGGAAAACCTTATGATAAGGTGATTTGTGCATTTGCATATTACTATGCAGGTAAACTTGAAAGAACATATGGTGAAAATAATCAGCTTGATCTTTGGTATAAATACGACGAGACCTTTCAAGAGTATCCAAGCATTACTTTCCATTTTCAAGGGGGTGATTTTGTGGTCGATTCAAGATTCATGTATTTGTCTTTCTATGAAGCAAGGCATGTTTGTGTGGCAATGGTACCTAGCTATAATATAACCATGTTAGGAGCATTGCAGCAATGGGATATGAGAATCGTATATGATATCGATGCAAATTCATTAGAGTTTGGTCGACAGAGTGTTCAAATGACGGTGGATGACGAGATATCTTTCTTCTACAAAGACAATACTAACTACAGAACCGACTACAGAAAATACAAGTGGAGCAGAGTGAGTGAAGAATCCTTTTCAATGTGCTCTATCTTCATTAAGTGCTGCTGCTGACAACGGATCTCATTTCTAATGCTAAGTAAAACACTAACATCTCGTCACACAAATGGAATGATTGTGAGAATATAGTGTATCTATAAGACACAATAATATTCTCACAATGATATGTATGCATTCAAGTTGAGAGAATGCTCTATTCATACGACCAACTACAAGCCCAAGAACTAATTGCCCGCTATGTGATTGCAGAAAATGTTTCAAAAGAGCAAAAACAAATGGTTCCTGTGAGTTTGATATCAACAAACCTACAGCAAAAGGTCAAGCCGACTTAAATGGCATAAAGGTGAACCAGACTTGGTTAAAGATTTTTAAAGAGAATGATATACACGATCTACATCCGGTCCCTTACACACAAGTGCTACGTTGGTTCCAGTTTTTCAGCTGTCCTGGATCAAGTTTGTAGGCTCACTCAAAACATATTTTGGTATTTCATATTTTGCACCTGTAACAAGAATTTTTAGGTTAGGGATACAAAACTTTTTGAGTACAAGATGCCACAAGTTTAGCCCAAAAGCATCGTAATGTTCCCTATTTATTATTGAAGTCTTGAATCTAGGGTAAACTGAGTGAATATTTAACAAAAATAAAGAAAAATAAGAAGTTACATGGAAAATGATTTGAGTACCTCTTTCATCATAGCATACTGTCAAATCGGCACTTTGAACAATGATCCCTGCACTGTCCACAATTGCTTGCGCGAGTGTTAGATCAGCATCAACAGCGGCATGAAGTGCATCCCAAATTTCTAGTGTCAAGAAAAATGGTAATTATACATCAGATGTGTGCGACCAAATGTAATATTGGGAATAGAAAATACATCAATCTATATTCTGCTTATCTTGTGCTTGCATGGTGTGTATTGCATGGAAAACGGATTTTTTCCTTAAGGTCAATAAGACAACAAGGGGACTTAAACCCTATCAGAGATGAAATAAACCGGATAAAAACCCAACAATGAAGAAATGTTGGAAATCTACAATACTTAAAAGAGTACTGTTGAGGAGAATATTTTTTTTTTGGAAATACAGAGTGTACTGTTGCTGAGACTCGGAAAGAAGATAGTATAGTGGATGTTAGCTGCTATTATAATCAGACTGTCCAAAAGACACACCTGCATTGCTCTACTGTGCATAAATTAATAAAAAGAATGAAACAGCCGTATTCAAAGAATTAAAATGCCTTTTAAAGAAAAAAGGTATTTTCAAGTGAAGTATCACACTGCTTTAAGGGAGAAAGAAGCACAAAATCATCTTCACATTACACAAAAATCTGGAAATTCAGAGTATATATATTTGACAAGGGTAGATCAGGAGTTACAACCTAATCCTACCAAAATAAACGCTCTTTTTTTTTCTTTTTTTGTGGCATAAGTAAACTTGTAGTCTATGCATATATCTTCAAAATTGTGCCGATAGGAGCACAACCTCTGTACAATGGGACCATATAAATATAAATGATAAATGTTAAGAGAAAGCCCTATTTAATTGCGTGGATTAAACTTAAAAACACATGCAGCAAAGCCTGCTCAAGCCCACCCTAAACTCTAGATCACCAATGTAATAAAAGCAATACAAAATCATTTTCTGTGGTTTTGTTAGTTCAAATTCTTGTAAATCATTTAATACTCTTCCCATCTTAGCCTCTGCAATGCTGAAAACATCAGAAATGAGGTGATGATTGGGCTCCACAAGAAACAGTATGCAAAATCTGAAATATTATATATGTGTGTGTGTGTGTGTAAAGATCCTTCCTAAATATAGACATGACATGTTGGAGTTTTTTCTGCACTGCTACCGTAGTTTTTTGTCTGAAGAAAGGCTTCCACATGAATCTTGGCATGAACTTTACTTATCTATATTTTCTAGATAAGGCAACAAATATTGTTCTAGTGTTCTACAAGAACCCACTAACAATGGAAGTCATTTACATTTAATATTACCTTTCCTGCCACCATAGTGAGGAGCAGTGTCCCAGAACTCCTCTCGCATCTTCATAAGTTGACTCTTTGTTATTTCCGAAGAATGCTTCCAAGGTTTTGGCTTTCGGATCTTCTTCATAGTCCCTGTGATAATCATTGTCCCAACCATTGCATTAGTACATTAATGCCAGCTGTAAATCATACAATAGACGGAAGTAATTGAGAGACTGCAGACATTTAGCAGTCTCAAGGCAAACTCTGTTGACCTATGAATTTGAAGCATAAGTCCTAGACATTACATGCATGGTAGTCATACATAGTGTCAAGACAGATGATGAACAAAATTTACGGGAAAGGAAATCTGATGCTCGCTCTCCCTTGCAATCTCGGATCTTAATTTTTATCAAGTTCTTCAATATAGATGGCTAAGAGAGTGTGATATCAATTATAAAAAAAAAAAATTTAAAAATGCCTTGGTTTAGAAGAGAGAAAAAATCATAAAAAAAAATCAAATTTTTTTATTCTTAGAAATGTGTACAACTAAAACAATTTTGAACCAAAGGCTTCACATTGTAGTCAATAATTCAATAACCAGGACAGAGTTAGCAAGTGAAAACTAACAGACTTTACGGTGATGTAGATTTATTAAATCTAACATAAGTAGAATAGAGGCTCTTTCAGATGGAATGAAATCATTTAATAATCATTTAAAAAGGGTATGGGGTTTGGCCAAATAAGACCTACTAGATGACGGATTCTCAGCAATTTTTGGTTCCTTTCCCTCTCTTCTTCTTCTTCTTCTTCTTCTTTTTTTTTTTTTTTTTCAAGTAAATTTGATATAAAACGATGAAGAAATTAAAATAAAAAATCCAATCACATAACCTAGAAGAAGGATCACCTCAGTGGCATACCCTAGTAATTAAATCAGTAACTTTGCAATATAGCAAAACTCAACCTCTTTATCACTTGACAAGAAAATCCCCAATTTGGACACAACTCTCTAACTTAATCTTCACAGAGGATACCATAAAACATCTAAGGGGATCACAAGTTCTCAAGTTACAGACTTACGTTCAATCCCTCAAAATAGTCTGGAAGCACAAATTCACCCAATCCATTGACTGACCCAAACATCATTTGAGATACATTTGACAGTACAAACTAGTGCAAAATCTTGACATCGTCCAAGCTAGAAATAATTAGCCAAGGGTCTGGACTGTCTCCAGTTGGAATTCTCCAGTCCGGTCCAGCACGTCAAAGTACACTTGATTAAACCACAGTGTGCTACAATTCTTTAAGGGAGAAAGCACCACAAAATCATCTTCACATTACACAAAAATCTGGAAATTCAGAGTATATATATTTGACAAGGGTAGATCAGGAGTTACAACCTAATCCTACCAAAATAAACGCTCTTTTTTTTTCTTTTTTTGTGGCATAAGTAAACTTGTAGTCTATGCATATATCTTCAAAATTGTGCCGATAGGAGCACAACCTCTGTACAATGGGACCATATAAATATAAATGATAAATGTTAAGAGAAAGCCCTATTTAATTGCGTGGATTAAACTTAAAAACACATGCAGCAAAGCCTGCTCAAGCCCACCCTAAACTCTAGATCACCAATGTAATAAAAGCAATACAAAATCATTTTCTGTGGTTTTGTTAGTTCAAATTCTTGTAAATCATTTAATACTCTTCCCATCTTAGCCTCTGCAATGCTGAAAACATCAGAAATGAGGTGATGATTGGGCTCCACAAGAAACAGTATGCAAAATCTGAAATATTATATATGTGTGTGTGTGTGTGTAAAGATCCTTCCTAAATATAGACATGACATGTTGGAGTTTTTTCTGCACTGCTACCGTAGTTTTTTGTCTGAAGAAAGGCTTCCACATGAATCTTGGCATGAACTTTACTTATCTATATTTTCTAGATAAGGCAACAAATATTGTTCTAGTGTTCTACAAGAACCCACTAACAATGGAAGTCATTTACATTTAATATTACCTTTCCTGCCACCATAGTGAGGAGCAGTGTCCCAGAACTCCTCTCGCATCTTCATAAGTTGACTCTTTGTTATTTCCGAAGAATGCTTCCAAGGTTTTGGCTTTCGGATCTTCTTCATAGTCCCTGTGATAATCATTGTCCCAACCATTGCATTAGTACATTAATGCCAGCTGTAAATCATACAATAGACGGAAGTAATTGAGAGACTGCAGACATTTAGCAGTCTCAAGGCAAACTCTGTTGACCTATGAATTTGAAGCATAAGTCCTAGACATTACATGCATGGTAGTCATACATAGTGTCAAGACAGATGATGAACAAAATTTACGGGAAAGGAAATCTGATGCTCGCTCTCCCTTGCAATCTCGGATCTTAATTTTTATCAAGTTCTTCAATATAGATGGCTAAGAGAGTGTGATATCAATTATAAAAAAAAAAAATTTAAAAATGCCTTGGTTTAGAAGAGAGAAAAAATCATAAAAAAAAATCAAATTTTTTTATTCTTAGAAATGTGTACAACTAAAACAATTTTGAACCAAAGGCTTCACATTGTAGTCAATAATTCAATAACCAGGACAGAGTTAGCAAGTGAAAACTAACAGACTTTATGGTGATGTAGATTTATTAAAACTAACATAAGTAGAATAGAAGCTCTTTCAGATGGAATGAAATCATTTAATAATCATTTAAAAAGGGTATGGGGTTTGGCCAAATAAGACCTACTAGATGACGGATTCTCAGCAATTTTTGGTTCCTTTCCCTCTCTTCTTCTTCTTCTTCTTCTTCTTTTTTTTTTTTTTTTTCAAGTAAATTTGATATAAAACGATGAAGAAATTAAAATAAAAAATCCAATCACATAACCTAGAAGAAGGATCACCTCAGTGGCATACCCTAGTAATTAAATCAGTAACTTTGCAATATAGCAAAACTCAACCTCTTTATCACTTGACAAGAAAATCCCCAATTTGGACACAACTCTCTAACTTAATCTTCACAGAGGATACCATAAAACATCTAAGGGGATCACAAGTTCTCAAGTTACAGACTTACGTTCAATCCCTCAAAATAGTCTGGAAGCACAAATTCACCCAATCCATTGACTGACCCAAACATCATTTGAGATACATTTGACAGTACAAACTAGTGCAAAATCTTGACATCGTCCAAGCTAGAAATAATTAGCCAAGGGTCTGGACTGTCTCCAGTTGGAATTCTCCAGTCCGGTCCAGCACGTCAAAGTACACTTGATTAAACCACAGTGTGCTACAATTCTTTAAGGGAGAAAGCACCACAAAATCATCTTCACATTACACAAAAATCTGGAAATTCAGAGTATATATATTTGACAAGGGTAGATCAGGAGTTACAACCTAATCCTACCAAAATAAACGCTCTTTTTTTTTCTTTTTTTGTGGCATAAGTAAACTTGTAGTCTATGCATATATCTTCAAAATTGTGCCGATAGGAGCACAACCTCTGTACAATGGGACCATATAAATATAAATGATAAATGTTAAGAGAAAGCCCTATTTAATTGCGTGGATTAAACTTAAAAACACATGCAGCAAAGCCTGCTCAAGCCCACCCTAAACTCTAGATCACCAATGTAATAAAAGCAATACAAAATCATTTTCTGTGGTTTTGTTAGTTCAAATTCTTGTAAATCATTTAATACTCTTCCCATCTTAGCCTCTGCAATGCTGAAAACATCAGAAATGAGGTGATGATTGGGCTCCACAAGAAACAGTATGCAAAATCTGAAATATTATATATGTGTGTGTGTGTGTGTAAAGATCCTTCCTAAATATAGACATGACATGTTGGAGTTTTTTCTGCACTGCTACCGTAGTTTTTTGTCTGAAGAAAGGCTTCCACATGAATCTTGGCATGAACTTTACTTATCTATATTTTCTAGATAAGGCAACAAATATTGTTCTAGTGTTCTACAAGAACCCACTAACAATGGAAGTCATTTACATTTAATATTACCTTTCCTGCCACCATAGTGAGGAGCAGTGTCCCAGAACTCCTCTCGCATCTTCATAAGTTGACTCTTTGTTATTTCCGAAGAATGCTTCCAAGGTTTTGGCTTTCGGATCTTCTTCATAGTCCCTGTGATAATCATTGTCCCAACCATTGCATTAGTACATTAATGCCAGCTGTAAATCATACAATAGACGGAAGTAATTGAGAGACTGCAGACATTTAGCAGTCTCAAGGCAAACTCTGTTGACCTATGAATTTGAAGCATAAGTCCTAGACATTACATGCATGGTAGTCATACATAGTGTCAAGACAGATGATGAACAAAATTTACGGGAAAGGAAATCTGATGCTCGCTCTCCCTTGCAATCTCGGATCTTAATTTTTATCAAGTTCTTCAATATAGATGGCTAAGAGAGTGTGATATCAATTATAAAAAAAAAAAATTTAAAAATGCCTTGGTTTAGAAGAGAGAAAAAATCATAAAAAAAAATCAAATTTTTTTATTCTTAGAAATGTGTACAACTAAAACAATTTTGAACCAAAGGCTTCACATTGTAGTCAATAATTCAATAACCAGGACAGAGTTAGCAAGTGAAAACTAACAGACTTTATGGTGATGTAGATTTATTAAAACTAACATAAGTAGAATAGAAGCTCTTTCAGATGGAATGAAATCATTTAATAATCATTTAAAAAGGGTATGGGGTTTGGCCAAATAAGACCTACTAGATGACGGATTCTCAGCAATTTTTGGTTCCTTTCCCTCTCTTCTTCTTCTTCTTCTTCTTCTTTTTTTTTTTTTTTTTAAGCTTGCCAATTTTCATGGTCCTGTTTGGTTGTTGGAAATGTTATGTAGAAAAGTGGCTTCGAGAAGAATAGAAAACATAATGCTAGTAGGCTTTAAATGTAAGAAATGGAACTGTTTGGTTTTAAAGCTTAAAGTTTTTTTTTTAGGAAAATGAGTGACCCCTTTTTGGAGGACCCACAACTCCCATAGTGATCCACACAATTCATGATATCCATACACAATTCATGATATGTGAAACCCACTTATGTACATGTGAAGTCCACATCATAAATGGTGTGGATCACTACTAGAGTTGTGAGAATCTTTCAAAAAAAGAGTCTCTATCCTTACTCTTTTTTTTAATAATTTTTTTTTCATGTTTCAATCAAATTTTTATACTTTTTAAATTTATTTAATCTTGATGTACATTAAAAAAAAATTAAAAACTTTTAAAGTAATTTTAAAGAAATTCCCAAAATACAAAAAAAAATATATATATATATACATTTCGTATTTTGTAATTTTGTTACAAATATTTTACTTTTTGAGTATATTTAGATTAAGTACATTAAAAAATATAAAAA
>NW_021027818.1:145974-208822 GCF_004153795.1 Camellia sinensis | reverse complement strand
ATGAAATATATTTTTGAATTTTTTAAATTTCAAATATATTCTTAAATTGGTGGCTCTTAATAAGTACAAGATCACTGATCACAAAGATAGAAAATTGGTTGTTCCTAGGAGGTGTTAGACCACTGGCTGCACAGTTATGAGATTGTGGCTCCTAGTAGTGAACAAAATTACTGATCACATGTCAAGACATGATGGTTCTTAGTATGGGAGAGGCTACTGATCATATGTCAAGACATGATGATTCCGAGTAATGAAAGAGTCTATTGATCCAATGTTAAAGACATTGTGATTCCTAGCAGTAATGTGACTACTGATCACAGGTTAAGGCATTGTGATTCCTAGTAGTAGAAAGTCTACTGACCACATGTGAGAAATTAGTGATTCTTAGTGATAAGACTACTGGCCATGTTATGAAGTTCCGAATAGTAGACTATTGAACACTGGATTTGTGTTTCCTAATAGTAAGACTATTGGCTTCAGAATATAGGTTGGACCAAATATGTTTGGGGCCTAATTCAGTTGATGACATTTTGGGAATATATTTACTGTGATATGATTTTGAGAGTTTCATTGTGACACAAGGAATTGTTTAAAGACCTTGTATGAATTTTTGGAAAAAAGACAAAAGCCTTTGTATAAAATTCTACAAATGTGGGGTGTCTGAAATGTGGTATACCTAAACCCAGAGGGTTAAGATGAGCAAAAATCTATTGAATTTGTATTCAACGGTTATGCACAATATAGTAGTGCATATCGATTTCTTGTGTTTAAATCTGCTATTCTAGAGATACATAAGAATACTATCATGGAATCCAGAAATGCATCTTTCTTTGAAAATGTATTTCGTTGTTATATCCAAGAAGGGGTTCCGAGTTCCATCAAAGATGTTGAAGGTGACAATGATCACATAGATGATCAAGTAGATGATCAAATCGATGATCAAGATGAGGAAGTAGATGAGCCAGAAGGAGTAAAAGGGCTAGGACAGCAAAGTCCTTTGGTTCAGACTTCTTGACTTATATGTTAGAGGGAGAACCTCAAACTTTCACGAAGCCGTGACTTCACCTGAAAGTCCCTTATGGAAAGAAGCTATTAAGAGTGAAATTGACTCAATCTTACAAAACCATACTTGGGAGTTGGTTGATCTAACCCTAGCAGTAAGGCCTTAGGGAGTAATGGATCTTTAGAAGAAAGATGAAAGCTGATGGTCAATTGATAAATATAAGCTAGGCTAGTTATCAAAGGATACAGGTAGAGAGAAGGCTTGGATTACTTTGATTCGCATTCACCTATGACAAGGATTACATCCATTTGCATGGTGATTGTGATAGCTGCTTTACGTGGTCTAGAGATACATCAGATGGATGTAAAGACAACTTCTTAAATGGAGATTTAGATGAAGAAATCTACATGGAACAACCCGAGGGGTTTTCAGCTCCAGGGAAAATAAGAAGGTCCGTAAGCTTGTCAAGTCATTATACGGTTTGAAGCAAGCTCCGAAGCAATGGCATGAGAAGTTTGACAAACACATATGTTGTCAAATGGATTTAAAATCAATGAGTGTGACAAGTGTGTGTATGTTAAAGACATTGATAGAGGTTATGTCATTTTGTGTCAATACATAGATGACATACTCATTGTTGGTAGTAATGATGAGATGATTCGAACTACCAAGAGGTTATTAAACTCTTAAGTTCTAAGTTTGACATGAAGGATATGGGCCTTGCAGATGTCATTCTAGGTATTAAGATTACTAGAACATCTAGTGGTATTGTACTTTCTTAGTCTCACTATGTTGAGAAGATACTTGAGAAATTTAGTAAATCAGATACAAGTGTGTCTAGGACATCGGTAGATAATGGTGAGAATGTCTCTCAGCTAGAATATTCTCGGGTCATTGGAAGTTTGACGTACCTGATGAGTTATACAAGGCCAATTATAGCCTACTCTATTAGCAGGCTTAGTAAATACACGAGTAATCCAAATGCCACTCATTGGAGAGGCATTATGAGGGTGTTAGGTTATCTACGATACACTCGGGATTATGGGCTACGTTATACCAGATACCCAGCGGTACTAGAGGGGTATAGTGACGCTAATTGGATATTTGATATAAAGGACTTCAAATCCACTAGTGGTTATGTGTTTACCCTCAAAGAGGTAGCCGTGTCTTGGAAATCTTCCAAGCAAAAGTGTATATCGAGGTCAACGATAAAACTTGAGTTTATTGCTTTGGATAAAGCAACTGAAGAGCTGAATGGCTTCGCCAGTTCGTTAAGGATATTCCACGTTGGCCGAGACCTATGCCTGCTATCTGTATTCATTGTGATAGCCAATCGGCGATTGGACAGGCACAGAGTCATGTGTATAATGGAAAGTCTAGACGTATCCGTCATAGACATAATTCCATATGACAACTACTCTCTAAATGGAGTTGTCTCTCTAGACTATGCAAAGTCTAAAGACAACATTGCGGATCCGCTAACCAAATGGTTAACTCGAGAGTTAGTAGAAACATTGTCGAGAGGAATGGGGTTAAGGCCTTGAGTAATGTTACCGGAATGGAAAACCCAACCTAGTTGACTGGAGATCCCAATATCTAGGTTCAAAGGGACAACCTAATTGCGTGTAATGGATGAGTCACTGTGGAGGTAAACCCTCCTGCCCATTCCTTTATACAGTGATACCCTATGGGGTGGGAGGTTAAGCTGATGCTTTTAATGACCTAAGTGTTGTGAATAGTCAACCGTGGTATAGAGAGATACCTTATGTACATCACCTATGTGAGTGCGAAGTGGGGCCGCTTTTTTAAGAATTAACAAGGCTGAATTCTTTAAAAACATTCACTAAACCAGGCTAGTGTTCCAAGGCCAAACCGGACACACCAGTGAGAACAAGAATAATGGTTGGAGTAAATCCTGTGTGAGGTCTATTGTCTCGATTTACACAAACGGAAGAACAGTTCAAGACATCACGTTCACTGGTCAGCCAGTAAATCTGATAGGCTTTCACTACGAAAGGTTCAAGGCCAACAGCTACCTTTTCTGATGCAGAATTATTCTATGTGCTCTCTCTCTGAGTCTTTGTTGTAAAGCATTGTTCGTTTTCTTTATTCGGCCAATTTTATTCATGTGGGGGATTGTTAGAAAATAATGATTTTTCGGCAACTTTAATTCGAAATTAAAGTGGGACCTAACCGCTGGTTGAGGTGGATCTGAGTGGTTTTGTATTCTCTCAAGTGAGAAGATTACAATATAAAAATGATGGGCCGAAACCATTGAGGTGTGAATGAGAATTGTCTCATAAAGTGGACATCAATAAAAGTTGAGCTTAGATTTGGACTTAGTCTTAGTTTAGACTCGGCCTAGACTTGTACTTATGTTGGTGCATGTGTTGGGTTTGGTCTTGGACTTAGACTTCGACTTAATCTTAAGCTTGAGCTAAGTTATGTTGGGTAGGGCTTAGCTTGTGTATGTGTTTGAGAATTGGATTTGGATCGGGTTGTGACCCAACATTGGTATCCATTGTGTGACCTATCTAGTTGGTTTATTCAAACATCATTATATACATATTTATTTGTATATATTAAGCACATGGGAGGTTTAAACCTTTGAAACTTTCATCTTTTGATGATGGAGTTGATGACCACATTAGTGGCCATAGGTTTTCAACCTTTGTAACTCTAGCCCTAATGGTTAGAATTGATGGCCTTGGTCAATGGCATTTGATGGCCCTATTGATGTATAGCCTTTATGGCTAGGGATTCCTCTACTTGTATAAATAGAGGCCTTTCCCCTCCAACTTAGAAGAAGAGTTAAAAGAGAGATTTTTGAAGGAAAATGGAGATGTTGTTTTGAGATAAAAAAGTTGGAGATGGTTTTTACACCAAAGAAAAATTTATTATCTTCTTTTGCTAGTCCCTTCTTTGGTTCTTGTTAAAGAGAGTGCAACCATTATCATGTTCACCGAAGCTATTTAGAAGGTGCTTCTGTATTAGTTGGTTTTGACCGTCGTATCCTGGGAGACAGAAGTCGACATACCTCCAGCACCCATGGTGAGACGGCTAATCTGTTTTAAGGACACGGTGGTATCACACAAGCTTCGGTTTGCTTCCTACTACTAGTTTTATTTTATTATAAATTTCTGTAAATTTTAGTATGTTCTTATTCTAAAATTCGAAGTGGTTGTTCAATATGAATCTATTTATTTGATTTAAGTACACAATTTCACAGCCATGTGTAGATAAATAAAGGCCTCCTTGTTACAGCAAATTAATAACACTAAGAAATGGTGAGCAACATCAATATTTAGGGCAGATTCTTATGCACTTTTTAGCGTCACAAAGCTTGACACATTTATCATCGCCACTTAGCATCTTGAGATCACTTTCCCTATAACGAATCCACCAGCAACCAAACAATGTTATTGAAGAAAAACCAACAAAAAAACTCATGTACGTGAACAGATAAACCGATTGTTGTTTCTTAGTAAATGGATCCCCAGTCAGTTGGATCCTGTTGTTAACATTGTTGTTTATAACCTCTTCTGGACCTCTTGCTTGTTCCAATCTCTGCTCGTATTCTTGGTAATGCTGCCAATTTATTTCTTGTTGGTGGAGTGATCTTTTGTACTTGATTCCGATCACGAGCAACGCGCAGAGGTTGAGAGCAGAGACAACGAAGGAGAGGATGAAGGGGAACCACCAGTTTTGACATTTGACAGAGGATGAGGCATTTGAGACCACCGTGAATATCACTCCTTGCAAGATGAAGTAAAAAATTGCTAGTCAGAAAGCTGTTGACTGTAGCTTCTGTATTCTATCATCTTGCTTCTCAATTATAGTTTGCATTTCTTGCCTGTTTCTTTCTAGTTGTTCAATTCTTTCATTTTGATTCATGGTTTTTTTTTTTAGAGAGAGTGAGAATAACAAATGAGGAACAATTGGAGGATGTCACATTATTAAGAGAAAAATTCAATATGATACGCATTGTGATACACTTTATCATTACTATGTTTTTATTTTTTTAATTTTTTATGGGACGTCATCACTATAAAAACTTTAACACCTTTCTCAAAATTTAATTTCACAGGTGTCTCAAAATTAGAATTATGATGACATTTATAACAAAATAATTTAACATTTGGGTTTGCTTTTTGGTCAACCAAACAACATAAAATGAATCAAAAATATTTTATGTTAAACCAAACGAAACCCAAATGTTAAATTATTTTGTTATAAATGTCATTATAATTCTAATTTTGAGACACCTGTGAAATTAAAGTTTTTATAGTGATGACGTCCCATAAAAAATTAAAAAAATAAAAACATAGTAATGATGAAGTGTATCACAACGCGTATCATATTGAATCTTTCTCTTAATAATGTGACAGCCTCCAAGTGTTCCTCATTTGTTACTCTCTCTCTCTCCCTCTAAAAAAAAAAAAACCATGAATCAAAATGAAAGAATTGAACAACTAGAAAGAAACAGGCAAGAAATGCAAACTATAATTGAGAAGCAAGATGATAGAATACAGAAGCTGCAATCAATAGCTTTCTAACTAGCAAATTTTTACTTCATCTTCCAGGGAGTGATATTAACAATGGTCTCAAATGCCTCATCCTTTGTCAAATGTCAAGACTGGTGGTTCCCCTTCATCCTCTCCTTCGTTGTCTCTGCTCTCAACCTCTGCGCGTTGCTCGTGATCGGAATCAAGTACAAAAGATAACTCGACCAACAAGAAATAAATTGGCAACATTACCAAGAATACGAGCAGAGATTGGAACAAGCAAGAGGTCCAGAAGAGGTTATAAACAACAATGTTAACAACAGGATCCAACTGACTGGGGATCCATTTACTAAGAAACAACAATCGGTTTATCTGTTCACGTGCATGAGTTTTTTTGTTGGTTTTTCTTCAATAACATTGTTTGGTTACTGGTGGATTCGTTATAGGGAAAGTGATCTCAAGATGCTAAGTGGTGATGATAAATGTGTCAAGCTTTGTGACGCTAAAAAGTGCATAAGAATCTGCCCTAAATATTGATGTTGCTCACCATTTCTTAGTGTTATTAATTTGCTGTAACAAGTGCATAAGAATCTGCCCTGAATATTGATGTTGCTCACCATTTGTTGGAGTTATTAATTTGCTGTAACAAGAAGGCCTTTATTCATCACACATGAATACATATCCATCAATATTTACATGTATTTTTCACAGATACATATATAGCAGATATGCGAGTTTGTATTAGCTAGATATTGAAGGACAGTTTGTGCAAGCTTTGTTTATTTCAATAGAAACGTAAAACATTTTCTATGCAAAAACACACACACACACACACACACACATATATATATATTTTATAAAAAATATTTTCATATATTTAGTTGTATCCTTGAAATTAATGTGCTAGTCATTGAATTAATTTAGAATTGGTGCTGGTGGTGATAATAGTGTAATAGAGGTGGTGGTGGTGCGGCTACAATGTTGGTGAGGCGGAGCAGTTGATTGTTGTAGAGATGGTTGTCGTTGCGGTATTGTAGTGGTGGTGGCCTTCTTTTCCCTCCCCCGTCTTTCCCCAGGAAAGGTGTGTTGGCGGCAGAGGTGACTAGTCGGGTAGGCGGTAATTCTTTCATTTTGCCCCAAGGCAAATTAAATTAATAGTCCTTATATTTTATTTTATTTTTATGCGATTTTGATTCTTACATTTTCAATTAGTTTAATTTTGACTTTTGATTTTAAATTTTGCATTGATTTAATCTAACTAATAATACTATCAGGGTTTTTGATAGGAAATCACCATTAAGTTGGTTGAGATTAACTCATTGCATTGATTAAGTTTATAATTTTGTTCCAATAAGTATGACATATGTCGCTCGTGTGTGCACTTTTTATAAAAATAATAATGATAACAATTGTAATTAATTAGACCAAATTGAGACAAAATAAAAAAAAAATTGGGTAAAAATTGAGTCAATTATAATTACAACGACTAAAAATTATATAAAAACGAAATTATAAAGACTACTAGTGTATTTTCCATATCAATATTTTAAGGGCTCGCTTGATTGGGCGGATTATAGTATAGGATTGAAATTATTAATTCAAGAAACTCACATTTCATTGTTTGGTTGTGTAGACACATCATTTTTGACCGTCCTCAAGACTTGGACGTCACCGTTTGAACACTCAGTGATCATCCTTGTTTGTGTTCGTCTTGAGTTCCCGGAGGTCTCGGCTACGCGCCTTGCCTCAGGATCTCTCAACTCGACTGTTTTGTGTCTGGTTTTGCACCAAACACTTGTGTTTTTGCTTTGGAGGGTAGGGAATGGCTTGTTGGCCATCCCCACACCTCACCGGCCATAGCTTGAGGCTACCGACCATTGGTTTGTTGCCATCGGCCAAATGTTTGGCCGACCGGCACTCTTTGTGGTCAACCGGCCATCTTTTTTGGTCAAATAGCATTTTTGGCTAGCCGACCATTGTACATCTACTTTTGCAGTTATTTTTTTTGCTAGCAGTGCTAGCTGGCATACACTTTGCTCCCTTCCATACACGTGTATGGAAGGATTTCACTCTTGCTTAGCTTGTTTTGGAAGCTTTGCAAGAGTGAATCTCTATAAGAAGGAGCCTCTTCTCCCTCCATTAGGGTTACAACATTTTTCCAGAGGGCTCTGATATTAGGGTTAGGGTTTGCATATCCCCCATCTCTATATCTCTCTCTCTTTTGTGTATAAGTGTGTGTTTGGTCTTATTATTGCACACAAACACCCACCATTACACCTTACCTTGGCTACTGAGGTGTTAGGGAGCTGTTCTTGAAGTTCTTGACTGGTTTTGAACCCAAAGAACCAGCTGGAACATTGTTTGTGAAGGAGGTCTACAAGGGTAACAATCTTACCCATTTTCTCCCATTTTTGCATAGCTTTTTAACCTATCTTGCAACTGTTTTTAAACTTTGTATATAACTAATAAAAGTCTTGTTTTTCAGTGCTTTAAATAGTTGTTTAAGGTCACTTTATTGTTTGAGGTTGTTTGACCCCTCTTAGGGCTTGTTTGGCCCCATTTTTGTGCTACTTTGGTGAGCTCCGAGACCACCTTGTTTGGGCCTCCTCACCACTCAAATCTTGAGGGATTTCAGTGGTGAGGATGGTGGTTTAAGGTCCTAATAAGGAGAGGGGAGCCCTCTCCTTATTGTCTTTAATATGTGCCATTTAAGCCTCATGTGTGAGCACCATTTTTGAACTCGTGTTGGCCATGTTTCAGTAGGTATTTGGTAGTATTTTGCCATGTTTTGCCTCTGTTTTTACTTGGTTTAGACACACCATGCATGTCTTGCATACATGTCTTGTAATGCCATGTTTTAGCCTTAACATGCTTTGTGCTTTGAGCCTTGTTCTAGCATGTTTTTGGCCAAGCTTTGTGAAGCTTTTGTGCTTGTTTTGATGTGCTAAAGGTCTGTTTTTGGTCATTTGGGTAGTCCATGCTTTGCTTTGTATAGCTACCATGCAACCTCTCTTGTATGCCCTACGCATTGACCCCTCTAGCATGCAATCCTTGCTTTGTTTCAGTGGTTTGGAACCACTTGCCATGCCATTTCAGTCCTTGTGGTGTGTTTGTATGCTTGCATTTGGTATTCCTTTAAGGCCTTAAAGGGTTGGTGTTTCATGCTCCATGTTTGTGCCTTCATGTATGCCATCATGTTTAGGCCTCTAGGATGCCATGTCATTGTGTTTTTGGCTTTGTTTTAACATGCTAAAACTCTGATTTTAGTCATTCAATTCATGCCATGTTTGATTTTGTTAAGGGTAGTTCAATACCCCTTTGGTGAGCCTTAGACCTTGGACTTTGTTTGCATACTTTGATTGCCTTGTTTAGATTGATTTGGCATCATATGCTTAAATACCCCTTTAATGTATGCCATATGTCCATGTTATCCTCTTTTAAGTGTGCTTAAAAGTTGTCTCCATATGCTTAAGTGTTTAGGCCTTAACATGTGCATGTTTGTGTGTGTTTTGCCTCTCATTCCTTAGCATGTTGGCCACTATTTTGGGCCTAGTATAGGGCTGCCCAAATTGGTATAAGTCTATTGTTTGCATGCTGTCGCATGCTCACCTTGTGTGTTGTCATATACTTAGCCTATTCCATGTGTTGCATGCTTCCATCGCTTTGCATTTGGCACGCATTCTCTTGGCTAAGTTGCCTAACATGTTGTCCATGTTGCACCTTGCATGCTTGCATGGTTAAGTTGCACATTGCATGCTTGATTAGCTTGCATAGTTGTTCCATGTCTTGCATACTTATTTTCTTAGGTTGTGTGCCTATTGCATTCTTACTTGTCTGCATCTCATGTTGCACACTTAGCTCACATGTCTAGGTTGCATATCATTGCATGCATCTTTCACCTCTTGATCAAGCCATGATAGAGGTTGAAAGCCCCTTGGTATGTTTCTATGCATTGCATTTCATTTGAAATCAAAATGCACAACTTGGTTCCTTGGGCCATCACGCATTGAAATCTGCAATTGGTGGTCCGAGAATCAAGGAACATACCCCTTTGAGTCACAAACATGATAAGGGATGTGTTGGTGCACACATTTGCTTGAAATACATTGCCATGCCTTGTTTTGCCCTCTGCTGCTGTCAAAACAGGTTCTGCAGAAAGACTTGGCCGGTCGACTACAAGGAGTGCCAACCGACCAATTATTGATGGCCGAGAGCTCAACAAATGGTTGATGACCATCCGGACATGGTCGGTGGGATTTCCACTTGGTCGGTGGTGATCTATAGTGTCCATGGAGCATACCTTGGGAGTTGTTCAATTTTCAGAGGAGCAGAGCAGGGGAAACAGAGGCAAACTTGTGCATGGTGGTGGGTTTCCGAGCGGAACCGAGCGCGCATGCATTGGGCCCTCTTCCCGAGGCTGCTTTTATTGCTTAATTAGCTTAGTTAATTTGCGTAACTAGTTAATCGTCTGTAATATTTAATTAGCTTGATAGTTAGTTAAATTGTATTATTCTTTCGGTCCCTCCGAGCAAGGGCAAATTTGTAATAAGTGTGGGTGCGTATGTGCATGTCTTCCAACCCCCATTTCTTTCTCCCTTTTACTTACCTACTTTGATGGTTAGTACTAGGGCATATTTAATTTAGCATCCTTATGCTATACATGCGTGCATCATTCATTATCAGTATTGCATGCACCGGGCTCGACCCATCATACTAACTGCATAGTATTTCAAATCAAACTTGAATACATGTTATCTGTCACATCTCACATGCCATTCATAGATTAGCCAAGCCTATTCTAGTGACATTTTGTATGCGATACATTAGCCACCTGAACATGAATTAGGATCATGCATATGATTACTGACTAGTTCATTGTTTTGGCACGGAGTACGATGTAAGTATTTATGCTTTAGCATCTCGCATGAGTGTGAATGTTAACATGATAGCATGCTTACTACGTGACTATATGCTTATGTGATATAATTACATGAATGCCTGTGGGTGAAGGTTGGATTGTTTGAATTGGGATAATTCATCGAAATCCGTATTTTAGCCTACTTGCGAGTAGCAAAATTCAAACCATTTTCCAAACAAACAGAAATGCGATGCTTTGTTCCGACTTAGGCAATTTAGTCTATACTTGTTTTGCTGTGCGCATCACATTGTAATTCTAGGCTAATAACCGGTTTAAGGGCACATAAAGTTTTCAAAACTAGATATCATGGTTAGTAGAGGCCGATCTTCAGATCGGGCGAGAGGGGGTGTTCATAGCTGACCTTCCCCAATCGTACCCAAGTTCCCGAACCGAGGTAACTTTGGTGATGATGGACACGTGGCCTTACGCAAATGAGTTAGGGTTTCCTAAATTCCCCTATTAAAAAATATTTAGATGGCGACTCTGTATCTGGCAAAGCAGTCCATGTTTGGCACTTCTTTACAAAAATCTGTTTTCCAAAATGATTTGCCGGATTTGGACTCTTTGGTTTAGATTAAGAACCGTGACAAATCGAGTCCGGACTGTAGCACGTGAGGCCCCACGCGAGTGTGTCCACAGGTTGCAAATTTTATTATTCGGATTAGATTGCAATGGTCATTTTATCCAACAAAATTGATAAATTTTTTAATCTTACAACTAATAATGCAAAACATATGTGTAATTAAGATTATATATTTTTATATTTGTTACAAAACAAGTGTGGACAAGAGGAAATTATGTATCTCACTAATCCAGTTAGATAACAAATCCTATGCAAATCTCATGGATTATTAATTCCCTCACTATTGATTCCGTTGATCAAACATACCAAAAAGACAAAATTATCCTTGGTTTTTTTAGAAATGGTTTTGGTAAAAACATATTTTTTTCCCCCTAACTTTGGACTATATTTGAGGTGGGACCCATGTGTTGAATTTGGTGAGTCCATGTGGCAATGCGTTTTTCACCGCATTGCGATTCACGTCGTATATTTGATTGTTCAAAATCATTATCGGGTGAATAGAAAATCAATACCAAAGTGTGCTCCATGAAAATGGTGAATTGGTGGGTTTCCCATAAAGTATGAGAAAAAACTTGTCCACATTGCTTGGCTAGGCAAGTATTGTGTGTGTTTATAAACCTTGAGCTCGGATCTTGTGGTGGACTCCAAAGGATACCTAAGTTTTGTGTAGTGCGAGGTTATGAACTAGATCTATTGAACTCAAAAACAAACACACATGCGCACTACTGCCACCTACTCTAATTGGACTTGGGCAGCCCAATATTTAACTTTTTGGGCCAGAAGGTTTTCAGTTTTATCTTTTATTTTTTGAAAATTAAATTCTTAATGTTAGGAATTTAAATTTCTATTCAAAATTATTTATGAATTGACCCCAACATTTTTTAACATTAACAATTTGGTCCGAATAGTCACACCCCTTATTAGCTTTTCTCTCTAACCCAAACAAGTTCATGGCTTTTTCTTTTTACCCAAACAGTCACCATTTCTGCTATAAATAGGCGGTCCTCCATTTGTTCCAAGCATTCAATTTTCGTGCCTTTTTCTTCTATTTTTTCTTCATGCATATTTCTGCATTTGTTTTCTTTGAGAGAGAGTATAAACATAGAGCGTGTTCGCTAGACAATCAATTTGTAGTGTTGCTACTGTTTGTCGTGAATCACTTTATCTTGAGAGATAGTCGTCCAAATTCTGAAGGTACTGTGGGGAGGACAAATCCGTCTTTAAGAAAATAGTGTTGAACACTAGACTTGATCCTTTTAGAAAAATTTATTTTTGTAATTTTTTTTCCTATTTTATTATTTTTTATTAAATCCATATTTCTACTCTCTTTTTTTCCAGATTTTATTTTGTTTTAGTAATAAATTAGAATATGTTATTTTAATTTAATTTAATTGATTATTTATTTTGTTTCGGTGTTTAGTACTCAAACATAATTTTATCTTCAAATTTTAGTTTTTAAATACAGTGAAAATTGCCAAACAAGTTTCGCATGCATTAAAGATGAAACTTTCTTATGACATTAATTCCTAATGAAAAGGACAACTCTTCGTTTCTATATTTGATAACCGAGTATCCAAATCAGCTTATACGCACTTTGATTAATCCAGAAATTCACAAAAAAAGCTCCCTCTACGTAGATCTGGGAAAGCTCGCCGGTTTGGCCCCAAAAAGCGAATTACTCCTAATAGGAGTTGAACCTGGAATTAAAAAAAAAAAAATCACCCCAAAACCCTAAATTGCACACCAATCATTGGGATTAACAACTCCTGATCTCCTTATTTACACGAAATGGACAGGGATATTAACCAAAAAAGGTAGAGCTTCGCCTCCTTGGTTATTTTATTTGATACACTGAGGCACTATTCACTAGTTTCATAATAATTGATGAAGTTGAGCCTTAGAGTTGTTATTTGAGAAAGAGAGAAAAATGCCCTAATTGGTATTAAATGAATTATTCATCAAAATAATGAATTAATTGTGGAAATATGTAATTGGGTTGGAGATGGTGAAATTGGGGGAAAGGGGGGGGGGGAGGGAAATGTAGTTAATTGGTATAGTTAGATTGAAAATCGCTTACCTATGGAAAATGTGTTAAGTTATCTGTTTGATAAATTTAATTATTTGTTTAGAAATAACTGTTTTGGACTATTGGTGGAGGATAGCCATGATTGTTGTAGACACTGCATGATGATTAGGTAAATTGAAACTAATCGATTGAATTATGTCATCGAATATGACGATTGAATTAAAATGTTGAATAAGTGAATTGTTGGGCTAATGTATATGCCAACATGTTTGATACATTGTATATGTATTTTGGAATGTGAGGAGATAGGGGATGTACTCCATTGTGTGGGAGGAGATATGGGATGTACTCCATTGTTTGGGAGGAGATAAAGGATGGACTCCATTTATAATTAAGTTGGCCAGAGTGTCCAGGGTGAAAGTCCCGATACCTTAAATACGTTTGAACAACGTTGATGATTGAAGTGTTGATAATATGAGTTGTAGTCTCATTTTGAATCATGTAGATAAATTATGAACCATGTCTATGAATTGATTTGGATGAATAAATGGGAGTGGTTTGAAATATGGATGTAATCGTTGTTGGATTATGGAAAGTAAGTTGGTTTGGAAGTGTTAACCATTTGTCGAATGCTAATGTTTTAGTTATTTCTCATATTTGGTTTAGCATATCTCTACTGGGCTCTGGCTTACCCTATTTGGGACACCATTTTCAACTACTGGGGACATGCCACCTCCAAGGTCTTAGGTTGGGAGGTTTAGGAGTTAAAGGCTCCGTATTTTGTTATTTTTGGTCTTTGGGTGATTACATGTAAATTCAAGCTGAGGGCTTATTTTGTAAAGAGTTAGCACTCTTCTTTTGTTGTAACCAAGTTATACTTGGAAAGATGTAAGCCCGCAAGACATTCTTTGTTATTAACATATGCTGTCATTTGTAAGAAGACTCTGATGAATAAAAATGTATTATTTCTTTATGATTGTGGATCTTATGTATGATTAATTCATGTATTATTTTGAGGGCGTTACAACTTGGTATCAGAGCGTACCGGTTTTGAATACTTTGGGTACGTGGGAAGTGGTTAGTACCACAATGGGTTTGTCTCGCTTGTTGGAAACTTATGTGCAATGTTATATGCTTATATGATTAGATGTATATGTGATTAAATGGGTATGGGATTTAGTTTCTAGGATGTTGATCGGGTTTATGGGTTTCTGGGAGTCCTATTAGAAAGGCACTTGATCACTACCGTTTCTAACTGGAACTCTAGCAACGCCACCGGATGGTCACTATCCAGAAATGAAATTTGTAAGTGCTTATGTGATTATGTGCTTATGTGGAGTGAATTATTGTCATCCATTGTATTAGGACGCAAGTGAAATAGCTTTGGTACATTTGTGAATGTGCTAATTCTTTTGTTACCTTTATTAGGATGTCAGGAAGAGGTCGTGGTGGTAGGCGAGGTAGGCCTAAAAGGCAGAAGATGCCTATACCGGATGAGATTCTGGCGCAGGAGGAGAGAATTGGTCAGGCCAATGTGGCCGAGCCAGTAGGTCAGCAGGCTATGGGCGCCTTAGCCTGCGAAATGGCTGGAGCATTGAGGGAATCCGTGGACATTCTCAGGGCTAAGAATCAAGTCCAGGCCCATGTAGCTAAGGCAGGGCCGTCTTTTCTGAAGAAGGGCGAGGGAGTTTTTCCGATCAAATCCGGACGAGTTTTTGGGAGACCCTAAGGAGCCACTGAAGGCGGATGAATGGCTTGAAAAGATGGTAAAGACGTTTGAGATGCTTGGCATCGAAGACGGAGGTCTGAAAGTGACCTTGGCGTCCTTCCAGTTGAAGGGAGACGCGGGTCAGTGGTGGAAGTTTGCACGAGGAAACATTGGTGGGACTTGGGAGGATTTTGTTGATGCCTTTCAGGAGAAGTTCTTGCCTCCCACTGTTAGGGAGAAGTTAAGAGATCAGTTCTGTCAGCTCAAGCAGTTGAATATGCCAGTGGCTGAGTTTGAAACCGCTTTCACTAGCTTATCGAGGTTTGCACCAGAGTTGGTGGCGACCGAATAGCGTCGGTGTTTAGAGTTCGAGAAGAAATTACGGACCGGACTCAAGTTTTGAGTGGTCGGGTCCATGACTAGGAAGTATGGGCGCCTTGTCGAGGCAACAGCTCACCTTGAGACCATTATGCAGGCAGAGGAGGAGAGGATGAGGGGCTCCAGGAGAAGTCAGGATGGTCAAGGGGATGGTAAGAGGCAGAGGGGTTCTAACCCTCAACAGTCCCAGGGGGTTCAGTCGAGGTCTACCTTTTCAGTGCCGAGTTTGGGTTCTGGGAGAGGCAGTCAGGGAGACGTTACTTGTTATAAATGTGGTCAGTTGGGCCACAAATCTCCAGCTTGCCTACAGAGAGAAGAAGGGCAGTGTGCATCATCTTCTTCGGCCCGTTCTCAGGGCTAGAGTCAGGGCAGAGGCCAGTCACTCACTTCTTACCAGTGTGGATAGGTGGGGCACCTGAAGAGGTTTTGTCCACAGTTGAGTGGCCTATCTGGTGCATTTGGTTCGAGGTAGACACAAAGTCATCAGCCAGCTCAGTTAGTACAGGCCTCAAGGGCCAATTAGGGAGCTTCTTCGGTTCAGTCTGTGCAGCAGTCTTATGCTCCGAGAGATGAGCAGGTAGATCAGAGGCCTTCAGGGCGCGTGTATGCTGTTACAGTGCCAAATCTTGTACCGGCTTCATCTGTTGTGAGAGGTACCTTTTTGTTTTGCAACTCGGTTGCTAATGTGTTAATTGATACGGGTGCATCCCATTCCTTTACATCTTCTGCATTTGCATGTGTTTTGGGGTTGGAGTTGGCGCAGTTAGCATCTCCTATTTGTGTTGTATCACCTATTGGGGACGAGATGGTTTTGAAACAGGGATGTCGGGGTTCTGTTATAAAGGTTGCCAATCGTCGGCTTCCCTTTTCTTTTGTGTTGATGGATATGTCTGGATTTGACGTGATTTTGGGTATGGACTGGTTATCGTCATACTGAGCTGTTATAGATTGCTACCATCAGAGGGTTACTGTATGTACCTTGAGTGGTGATTGTTTTCATTTCTTGAAGGATCGGTTTGGTAGAGTCTTACCACCGGTGTATGATCCGCGAAGGCGGAGTGAGCTTAGTTGTCTTCTTGCTAGCTTCATGAGTAGTGAGTGTGATGAGACCCGGACTGAGTTGCCAAGAGTGGTTTGTGAGTACTCGGATGTCTTCCCCGAGGATCTTATTAGTTTACCATCTCAATCCTCTTAAGTGTGCTTTTGGTGTATCATCTGGAAACTTCTTGGGTTATGTAGTGCACAAGAAAGGAATACAGATTGATCGGAATAAGGCCAAAGCCATCATTGAAGTCAGACCTCCATCAAGTAAGAAAGAAGTACAAAGGTTCCTTGGACAGGTTAACTTTCTTCGAAGGTTCATTTCTAACACTGCAGGGAAAACTAAAGTATTTTCTTCCTTGTTAAGGCTAAAAGATGAAGAGGAATTTGTGTGGACAGCAGAGCATCAAATTGCTTTCGAAGGTATCAAAGCCTACTTGGCCAACCCTCTAGTGCTGATGCCACCAAAGGGTGATAAGCCCTTGAAGTTGTACATAGCTGCAACAGAAGATTCATTGGGAGCTTTTTTGGCTCAAGATAATGAAGAAGGCAAGGAGCAAGCTGTTTATTACTTTAGTAGGTTTTTAAATTCTTGTGAATGTAAATACTCAGCTGTTGAAAAGCTGTGTCTTGCTTTGTATTTTGCTGCAATGAAATTAAGATACTATCTTTTACATACAACTGTTTTGGTAATTGCAACCACAGATTTGGTTAAGTACATGTTATCTAGACCTATGTTGAGGGAGAGAATTGGCAAGTGGATACTAGCCTTATCAGAATTTCATCTAGAATATGTCCCTCAAAGGGCAGTAAAAGGGCAAGTTTTAGCCAATTTTCTTGCGGACCACCCATCTCAAACAGAGAGCCAAGAGATAATGGAACTTGGTATGGCTAGTATTGAGCCATGGCAGATGTGGTTCGATGGGGCGAAAGCCAATGGCTTAGTTGGAATTGGTATTGTGATTAAATCACCACAAGGGGTAGAAACCACACATGGTTTCAGGGTGGATGAAGCTACTTGTTCCGATAACCAGGCTGAATATGAAGCCTTAATAGTGGGACTAGAAATTCTTATTGGATTACAAGTTCATGCAGTTGACATTTTCGGAGATTCTCAATTGGTGGTTAACCAAGTGAAAGGGATTTTCAAGTGTCAAAGCATAAGCATTTTACCATACTATGTTATTGCATTACATCTGCTTTCTCAATTTCAAATAGCAAATGTAACTCATGTTCCAAGATTCTTGAATAATAGAGCTAATGATGTGGCTCAGAAAGCTTCGAACTTTAAGAGAAGGGATAATGCCCAAAGGGACATAAGCTAAACAGCATATCAGAAATTGATACTACCTTTGAATAAAAGGAATGTGGTCTTGGAAGTCAATCATAATAACTTACAAGAACAAGATTGGAGGCATCCAATAATGCAGTACTTGGCTGGTCCATCTTTGAAAGCCAGCAGAAAAATTAAATTGCAGTCTATGCAATATATGATATATGGTAATGCTCTCTACAAAAGGGGGGGAGATGGCTTATTGCTGGAATGTTTAGGCCCAAAAGAAGCATTAACAGCTATGGCTGAGGTGCATGAAGGCATCTGTGGTGCTCATCAGCCTGGTGTGAAGATGAGGTGGTTGCTTCGAAGGCATTTCTACTATTGGCCAACTATCCTTAAAGATTGCATAGAGTATGCAAAGGGTTGCTAGGCATGCCAAAAGCATGGTACAATAAGGCATGTGCCCATAACTGATCTACATGCAGTAGTGAAGCCTTAGCCATTCAGAGGATGGGCCATGGATATGATGGGGAAAATACACCCACCTTCTTCGAAGCACCATTGTTTCATTCTAGTGGCCACTGATTACTTCACTAAGTGGGTTGAAGCTAATTCATACAAGGCTGTAGACCAGACTGAGGTTATTGGATTTATTAAGGATCTAATCCATAGATTTGGTATCCCACATACCATAACTATGGATAATGGAATTGTGTTCGATGGGAAAATGGTGAAGTCTTTTGTGGCAGAGTTTGGAATTAGCCTTGTTAATTCCACACCCTATTATGCACAAGCCAATGGTCAAGCTGAATCATCCAATAAGTCCTTGAAAAAGGGAATACAAAAGGTTGTGGAAGATAATCCTAGGGATTGGCATAACCTGTTGTTGGATGTTTTGTGGGCTTACAGAACTTCCCCAAGGTTAAGCACAGGAGTCACTCCTTATGCCTTAGTATATGGGCATGATGCAATGTTACCTGTGGAGATTAATGTTAAATCTTTAAGGGTAAGATGCCGAGATCAGTTAGATCCTGAGCAGTACCATCAAAGTATGCGTTTGGAGTTAGAAAGCATAGTTGAAGCCAGAATTTTGGCATTAAATAGCATTCTTTTCCAAAAGAGGAAAGCAGCCAAGAATTATAATAAGAAAGTCAAATACATTGGCTTTGATGAAGGTGATTTGGTATGGAAAACAATACTCCCAATAGGAATTAAAAGCCATAAGTTTGGCAAATGGTCACCTAACTGGGAAGGACCATATTAGATTCATAGAGTTCTGCCTTTTGGAGCATACCATTTGAGAAATTTGAATGGGTATATACATCCCAAAAAGATTAATGGCAGATATTTGAAGCCTTATTTTCCAACCATTTGGGAAACACAAGGAATAAAATAAACATTAAGTACAAGAACATAAGATTACTCAGATGACAGATAAAAATTTGTTCTTTCATAAAGAATGAAGTACATTTTGCCACAAATTGGCCCAAAAATTATTACAGTGTCTTAATTGTTCTTTTACAATGGATTTCCTATTGCTAAGTGATGAAACTAGTTGAATAGCTGTAGCCATCTCTTCCTTTCGATCAGCCAGTCCTTGGTTGGTGATTTGCAATTTGGTGTCAGTTCGGACTAAGGCTTGATTCACTGCAGACAGCTCCTCTTCAAGCCGAGCTTTCCTTTCCAGTAGCTGGACTCGAAAGTGGGAGGAAGAGGAGTGCTGTTCTTTCAGATTTGACACTTTGTTGTGCACTTGGGAAACAAAACTCTGATCACTAGCCAGTTTCTTATCCACAGCCTTAGCAGTATGACAAATGCTGAGGTAGAAGTCGATAGTAGCTGCTGCCTGAGATAGATGACTTAAGACATCCATGCCTGACTACTCAGCAATTTTGCAGCACTGGAGAAACCCATTTCTAATTATAGACCTTTGCAGAGCCTTGAAGGGGATCCTTGAAAAAGAAATCAACAGTTCCAAGCATGTGTCCAGGTCTATCGAAGGTGCAGAAGTCTTGCTGCTGGAGGAAGAAGAACTCTCAAAAATTTCCAGCAAGGAGTCAACCAAAACTAATGGCTCAGCTTCAACATTCAATGTTGGAGAGGTAGAGGGTACGTCGAAGAGACTAGCTAGTCTGGCTTCGAAGATGTCTACCTCATCCGTAGACATGAGGAGTGCAAAGAAAGTTGTGGTGGAAGGCATAAAAGACTGCATAGGGATAGGAGAAGTGGATGGAGCATCTTTGGCAGTCTCTATGGTCTTAGCCACCAATGAATCAAGTGACGAGGGGCTAGAAGTAGGTAAAGGTAATGAACTATGAGTTGGAGAACTACCAGCACCCTCTATAGGAGAATCAGCTGCCATTAGAGAGGGAGTAGCAGTTGGAATTTCTGTGAAGGAAGGAGGAGGAGCAAGGCTCGAAGGTGAAGTGGATTGAGGTAGGTCAAAGGTCAAGAAAGGGAGGTATGGCTCTAAGCCAAGAAGAAGAGCTGCATGCTGGGGCTCAAAGAAGGTACATCGAATGTAGGCCTTGGAAGTGGGAGTACGATTTGAATAACCCTGACATTCTGCATTTGATCAACTTCAACTGAAATTGAGGGAGGCCTCATTGGAAAGATAAATGCAGTAGTTGTTGCTGCAAGAGAAAGAGATGTAAAGCAATGTCAAACTTCAATACCAAAAGCTGACAAGGGAAAAACAGTAGAAGCATGAAAGAAATTACTTGTTTCAAAAATAATGGGAGAGCTGCGAAGGGAATAATGTTCGGCAGTCTGTTGCCTTCTTGTCATTTCCCTTTGTAATGCATCAGCAGCAGTAGCTTCCCCTCTTAGAAATTGTTGCTGCCGTCTCTTCTCAGCCCTCTCGAAGACAATCATGGCTTTGGAATGTTCCTGCTCTACTACCTTGGCAGCTGCTTCATGAATAGGGTCTTCAACTAAGTCAGTAGCAGGAACAGTCACTTTCTTTCTCTTCCTTCTTGGCAGTGATACTACCGGCTCCTTTTCAAACCCCCTTTCTTCAACTTGGGGTTCAGATTCTTTAGAGGTAAGTTCTTTTCCCACTATTGTGGTAGTTGCCTCGTGAACAGGATTTTCAATTATATCGGATGAGGAGACAGCCACCTTTCATCTCTTTGTTCTTTGCAAAGGTACTTCTTGTTCTTGCTCAACCTCTCTCACTTCTGCCTGAGATTTAGATTCCTCAGGAGGGAGGATTAGCTTCCGTTTTTGTTTCTGTTGTTGTCTCTCTTTAAGAGTAGCTAAAGTTTCAGCTCTCTTGGGGGATTCTTCTTGTGGGGGCCCTGCACCAAAGAACATGAGTGTAAGGGAAACAAACAAAAGATTCAAAAGAAAAAAAGAAGAACTTGAAAATACTTACCCTTCTTCGAAGCAGCTCTGGTAATTCTAGCTGGAGGGGATGAGGCTGCAGAAGAAGTTGTGGTAGCTATAGAAAGGGAGGGAATGTTCTCAACTGTTGCTGATTTAGCCTTCGAAGGCACTCTTGACCCTATTAGCAAGTCATGAGGGTGTACAGATAGGCGCACTTCCATATTGGTTGTCCACCAGTTTTGGAATCTTTTCAAAACTAAGCCAGATGGGAGAAAAGGGACAAATTGAAATTCATTCAATTCCTTCAGTAGTTTGAATATTGCCGCCTCTAGCTTTGATTTAGATATTCTCAAGTCTCTAGCCGTAAGGTGGACATTCGAGAGACTGCAAAGTGGAACAGGTATCGCTTAAGTGAGCCCAAATTGTCTGGCAAACTGAGAAGGGCAGTATACCTCAGATATGCATTTATAACCTCGAGGGTTTAAAGTGCCAATGAACAACTCCCTCGGTAGCAAAATTGAAGCCCACATATCTTTGTGTGGTGAGGTGGAGCACTCTTTATCAACCAGAAAAGTTTGCAGCCAAGCAGGTCCTTTATTGGCATCAAAAGGACAAAAAAAGGAAGCAGGAAGAGAAATAAGGAGTTGATAAAAGAAGGCAAAGTAATAAGCAAAAGAAGCAGGGTAAAGAACAATCCTAGCATATTTTTCCCTATAGGTGCTAGGATCCTGAACAAGGAATTTTAGGCATTTTTTATGCAAATAAGTGAAATAAGCAAAGAGCCAGAGTTGGAGCACCTAGAGGGGACCTCCTTGGTTAACATCAAGAGGTTTTTCGCAAAATTGGGAGCAAGCTCTGTAGACATGACCTAAAAGATAAGGGGCAAAAGCTATGTGTTTTTTTAAGACAAGTGCCTTCGCCAGTGGAGCGAACTCAAGCATAATCCTCTGAGATGAGGTGCAAAAGAGAAATTTGCACAACCAGTATAAAATGAAGGAAAATAGTTCTCTGTCTCTCACGGGGCCTTCCCTTTTATTTTCAGCCTTTACGAAGTCACTGTAAGAAGAGTTTAAGACTGGAAGGGAAAATTTGATAGGAAGGTCCGGGTAGTTGGGAGTAAAAGGAGAGCCAGGGGGTGAAAGCCCTAAAAGATGGCAAATATCAAGAACGGTGAGGGCCATCATACCGCACCGAAATTGGAAGAAATTAAAAGCCATATTCCAAAAACATAGAGCAACAGGAATTAAAAAGGGGTCCTCAGGAATGATGAACCTGGAAAGATGAAGAGCGTTGAGGATGCAGAGCTCCTGTAGGTCATCTTCTCTCTTAGGCACAACCCTGTCATACCATTCCTCCCATTCGGTTCTCAATGTCGGCCAACAGCGATGAGGCCGGGTCATTCTCCAATTGCTCCAGTCAAGCCCTCCTTTGTAGAGAAGAAAGTGATCCTCCAAACGAGGGTATAAAGCTGGGAGTTGGTCAGGGGCCTCCCAAAAGATGGGACCTAGGACGTACTCTTGTTGGTTGCTGCGGCGAGGAACAAAGAGATGTCCATCTATGGCGCTTGACCCAATTTCTTCATCAATGCATTTCTTCAAAGCCATGGTAGGGCTGATACGGTCGCCAGCGAGCACTTTCAGCGAGGAAGGATCCATTGATAGCAAGTAGCAAGGAAGAGAGGGTTAACAGAAGATCGGTAGGGTTTGTGTGTTGAAAGAGCAAGTGATTTCAGAGCACGAAACAAAGGGTGTTTAAAAGCCTTTGTGTCTGAAAAATATATTGCGTAAGTCGTTAAGTACTGGAAGTACAAATACGAAGAGTTTCCTTCAATATTGACACTTTTGCAAGGAAAAACACAGCCCAGATATTGAGGTTAGCTTCGAAGTAAAAAATTTGGCTTCAAAGCCAAATTTTGGTGCCAAAAGCCAAAAAACAACGGCTTCGACAGAGAAGCCGGCTTCGAAGCACATTTCATACTCAAAAAAATATAAGAATACTCAAGTGTTTGTTTTACTCTAAAAGGTTTAAAGACCTGTTTTAGGTTTCTTAACGAAGGTAATTTCCTTCGAGACAAAACTTGAGACTCTTTAAGGATAGGATTTGGTGTTCGAAACATCAAAACCAATGGTTGGTTTACAGAAAAGTTGTATGTGGAACTAAAGCAGCATGAACTGCTGTTCGAAACAAAAATGGTTAATTTAAAACTAAATTGATCATACTAACCATGGTCAGATGTTGATTATGGTTGAAACAAGCTTTAAGTATAAGATTGTTAGATTCGAAACACTGATTCTGATTGAAAATCAGCCAAAAACTGTCAACTTTATTCCATAAATTGGAAAAGTTCATAATTGGTTCTTTGCAGTGTTTCATTTAAGACAATTGAGTCCAGGTTCGAATGATGAGATTGTTCAGTTCAAAGTCTTGAATTTGCTTTTAAAGGCAAACAGAGACAATGCCGAACAGAGGAAAAGTCTTAATTATATTTAAGCAAAAGTGATTACATCGAATAACCCTATTTGGGTACAAACTCAAGCTCATAAAAATAGGGAATGGAATAAATAACAAGATCATGAAACTTAGTCCAACTATGATCAAAGAATTTCTGTTCTTTCTTTATTCTATCCTCTATTTCTTCTAACATTGGCTGCATGAGTTGATGTGTTCTCACTTCATAAAAAAGCTCCTTAGCTTTTATTTCGAACGCCGTTTCTCTTAGTCCTTGTTCCAACTCATCCATTTCCGAATCATCCCAGTACGCAGAATCCTTATTTTGAAAGTCGTTGTATTCTTCGACGAGGTTCTCTGCTTCATATTGAGAATGAACTCGGAGCGATAAAAGTTGATCCAAGGATTGAGTGGTGGCTAAAGAGGTGCGGTGCCAATGGAGAAGTGATGGAAGTTGGTCCAAAAACGTGTGAAGTTCTGCTTGAGCAATGGGGTTGAGAACGTGGCCCTGAGTCAGAATATTACAAGCTCATCGAAAGTTCTTAAAGGGAACATCTTCCTCAAGAACATTGAAGGGTAGGTGAGAAAAGACTGCAAGCAGGAGTTGGGCTTGCTTTTGTTGAGCTGGAGTAGGAGAAGGTGGAGGCTCGTAAGGAGGGAAAACTTTCTCTGCAGAAAGGGTAAGCCTCAACTTCTCTATCCAGGAAAGTTTTTTCGAAGGAGGAGGTATAAAGGCCCCATTTCGAAAGAAAGAGGAAATTGAGGAGCATTGACACAATCAAGCCAGTCAGAAGGACGAAGCTTCGCCTTCTTGGCTAAAAATGAAGGGTTATACCCCTGTGCCTCTTCTGGACGAGGAACAGATCGTACCATTTTTGTAGGCATGGATGATGTGTACCATGCCACAAGTAGATTGTCCTCTAAACTGCATCGACAGTTGATAGGCATGTAAGGATGAACCATCGAGCTTCGCGCGTAAGAAGGAAAGTCCAACGGGTCGGCGAATTCGGCAAAGTGATGGTTAATTCGCTCCCTTAATTCCCAGACCTCAGGTTCTGACTAGCTTGACCAGCCTGAAGCCCCGAAGGAGTTTGAAGCCACAGCCTTATCTCGTGCATAGGATTGTGGAGAGGGGCCTCCTATGTCCATATTTGTAACCTTCTGAATCAAAGGACTAAGGGTAGTTTGTTCACAATCCAAGGGTGAATCAGAAGAAGAATTTCCCATGTCCATGTTTGCAACTTTCTGAATCGAAGGATTAAGGGCAATATGTTCGTAATCCAAAGGTTGGTAATTTACAAAGGCATCCATGACCTGAATGTGGAAAGGCGGGTAAAGGTGGCGAATGAATGCATGGAAGTTCTTTCGAGAGAAAACAACATCATCAGATGACTCTTCATGTACTTGATCAATAGAGAAGAAGTTTGGTTCAGTCATGAAAGAGATATTAGTCTGTTCGATTACTAAGGTGATGGAGATGTTCCAATGGTCGGAAACGAAATTAATGCAAGTAATCATCAATGGATGACAGTTGTGTTTCCAGAATATAGACTCCATGCACATTCCAAAAGGCGCGGGAAAGGCTTTGATCCACTAATATCACCAAGTATTGGGTATATTAGTGTGGGGGGTAATGTTGGCTACATATTTGGTAAAAGCCAATCACAATTCGACACGTGGCAGAATAAGGGTAATATAGGAAGACCATTTAAGTCTTCGATCCTGATCGTACACATGGCAGTTAGTATTGGTTCTCACGTGATCTGAGTAGCACTGGATCAATAAAGAAGTGTAAGGTGACGTGGCTTCAACGGTTACTCACATTCAAATTCAAATATAGGAGGGAAGCCTAACTGCAAGTAATGGCGTAGTGGAACTACTTCTAAGGCAGCATGATCAAGCAATCATGGAGGAGCAGTTCGACGGTTTGAAGTGCAGTTCGATGGTCATCCTTGAGAAGTATAAATAGCAGGGAAGCCCCCAGAAAAAACCCCCAGACTCAAATCCAACAAACCAGTCATTTACTTCATATTTTCTTTTCCAGTTTACATTTCCAGTCTTTACATTTCCTGTACTTTAAATACCTGTTCTTTACATTCCTGCACTTTAAATTCCTGCACTGCACTTCGTTCATAGAAGTAGTTTCAAGTAGATTGTTGCTGTAAACCTCTACGAGGCTGAGTTTGGATCATTGTAAGTTTTCATCTTAATGAAATACTTCAATTGTCCGTCATTTAATTGTTATTTTTCTTAATTTCTCCTAAGTCAAGCCACCAGTAAAAGTCCTCTTCATTGAGGCTGAAAGAACTAAAACACAATCGTCTGATAATTGGTTGGCAATTATAATTTCTGTAAGGACTGATTGATCCTTGCTGGCACGCTCGCATTTACAAAAATACTCTTCGAAAGCCAAAAAGCCAACAGAATCATGTAGATAAATTATGAACCATGTCTATGAATTGATTTGGATAAATAAATGGGAGTGGTTTGAAATATGGATATGTAATCGTTGTTGGATTATGGAAAGAGAGTGAAGTTGGTTTATAAATGTTAACCATTTGTCGAATGCTAATGTTTTAGTTGTTTCTCATATTTGGTTTAGCATATCTCTACTGGGCTTTGGCTCACCCTATTTGGGACACCATTTTCAGGTACCGGGGGCATGCCACCTCCAAGGTCTTAGCTTGAGAGGTTTAGGAGTTGAAGGCTCTGTGTTTTGTTATTTTTGGTCTTTGGGTGATTACATGTAAATTTAAGCTGAGGGCTTATTTTGTAAAGAGTTAGTACTCTTCTTTTGTTGTAACCAAGTTATACTTGGAAAGATGCAAGCCCGCAGGGCATTCTTTGTTATTAACATGTGCTGTCATTTGTAAAAAGACTCTGATGAATGAAAATGTATTATTTCTTTATGATTATGGATCTTATGTATGATTAATTCATATATTATTTTGAGGGCGTTACAACTAATTTTGTTGATTTCTTATATGCTCATTTTTGTCCTGTTTGTGGGAATGATGCAATATATCATATATCATTAAAAAAAATAAAAAAGAAGCTAAAGTAATTGGTTCCAGTTTTTAGAATTCACTTTTTAGAAAGAAAAAAAAAATTCATTTCCGTATATATTTTTTCTTCATTGAATTTTTTTTTATGTATACATTTTAAGAATTTTTTTTTAATTTTTAGATATACCTAACATAAATACACTTAAAAAGTATAATATTTGTGAATTTTTTTAAAAAAAATTCACTAAATACCAAAAATACACTAAATTTTTAAAATATCTTTTCATAAATATTTTATGGGTTTTTTTTAAGGTCCCTTGTATTAAGATTTTATAGCATAAAGGACATCTAATATTTTCATAATGTCTAAGGTCACTCAAGTTGATCCAGAGAAAATTGGTTTAGAGAAAATTCACGTCACAGAGAAAATTGGTCCAAAGAAATTCTGGGAAGAATTTCTCTGGACCAACCCAGAGAAAATTTAGTTCAAAAACCAGAGAATTTCTTTGGTTTCAACCCAGAGAAAATTCAGTTCACAATTTGGAACCTGGAATGCTTAATTTGGAACCCAGAGAATTTCCCCAACCCAAAGAAATTCCCAGACAAACCTTTCTACAGAAATTCTCTCAACCAATTTATCTAGACTCTACAACCCAGAGAAATTCTCAAAAGATACAGAAAAGACACACAGAGAGAATTTCTGGAGGGTGCACCATATGAGGGTATATGCATGAGAAGTGTGAGTTTACTTGGCTTAGTACCATCTGCAAAGTGGAATTGTGAAATTGTTTTGGGGTTCACTGATGCGTAACTCCATTGCCGTGTCCACAGTTGCCAAGCAATAGACCTTCATCTTGGTGTTCCTACTCGCGAGCTGCTTTTTATGCTGACAGGTTTGCAAAGCAGAAGTTGATTGGGTATGGTTTGTGCAGATCATAGCCGTCGCATAATCCAACAAAATCCCATTTTCGATCCTCGCCGCCGGGTGAATATTGACGGAGAAGACATCGGAGACCTAGGAATGGAGCGCAAGGGAAATGGGTAAGCCTTTGTAATTGAGGAGTCAGTGGGAGAAGGACAGGCAGGCCGAGTCGCGGATCTGAGCGGCGCAAAGGTCTGCGATGGTGGCGAAGCGGAGGGAGGAGTCGGAGGAGAAGGTGTTGAGGAAGAGGTCATAGAGGAGGGTGGAGGAGCAGAGCTTGCTGCCAAGGTGGACATTTCTCCATAACGTCAAGTTGGATCTAGAAGACAGTAGGTAAGAGGAGAAGAGAGAGAGAAAGTAGAGTAGAGACAAAGAGTCAAAATTTCTCTGATATATGTTTAGGGACCTTAAACATCAAAAAATAATTTTGTGGATCTCTTCCCTTACGAAAAGTGGGAGAAGGACCCTAGACTAATTTTCGCAAGGTTACTATTTAAATACATTTAAGTAAGATGCATCTAAAAAAGTAAAAAAAGTTGCTTAAAATTTTAAGAACATTCACTCCAAAACAAAAAAATACAAAAAATAAAAAAATTAATTTTAAAAAAAATTACATTCAAAAAATTAAAACCAAACACACTAATTATTATTTAAATGTATTTTGAAAAGTGACTCGTTAAAAATTAAAACTAAATTTTAACTTATTAGTTTCACTAATTGTCATTAGACATGCACTTTAAGAAAGATTCCCTTGCCCCACTTAAAGTATCCTCTCCCACGACTGAATAAATAAATAAATGTCGAATTCCGACGCATTACCCAAAAAGAAATGCTACACACATTTTTTTTGTTTTTTGAACACCAAAAGAATACTACTACATTTTTTGAATATCAAAGCATTCTAAATTCTCAAATTTCAAAATTATTTTCAAAATATACAATCAAACAAACCAAAAAATTTTGTAAACTCTCTCTCCAATTTTTTTTTTTTGAAAAATTATCTCAAAACACATACCAAACACACTATTTGTATCACTAAACTATGGGTTTTTCTATGGTGTGTACCCTTATTACAAAATATATAATTTTATTATGAAATTTCGTAATATCAATCATAACATGTTTAATTACGTCATAAATTGATATAATAAAAAATATTAAAACCAAACCATAAATTTTTACAATATCAATTACAAAATTATAAATATTTTATTACATTAATTTGTGGCGAGATTATGTATTTCATGGTTAATGTTATGAAAATTTGTAGTATGATAGCATTTTCCCTAAATTATATGAACTATTATGATTAAAGTATTAATGATAGTAATTAATAGGGTAAATTATAGACACACTCTTTGAGGTTTAATTAAAATACGAATCGCCCCTAATGATTTTGGAAATTATATTCCACCCTCTGAAATTTCTAATTTCATAATAAATTATCTTTTTTTATTAATAAATCATGAAGCCAATTAATAGTTTTTAATGATATTAGAAATATGTTTCAATTAATAATTCAAAAAAATATTAAAACCAAACCATAAATTTTTACAATATCAATTACAAAATTATAAATATTTTATTACATTAATTTGTGGCGAGATTATGTATTTCATGGTTAATGTTATGAAAATTTGTAGTATGATAGCATTTTCCCTAAATTATATGAACTATTATGATTAAAGTATTAATGATAGTAATTAATAGGGCAAATTATAGATACACTCTTTGAGGTTTAATTAAAATACGAATCGCCCCTAATGATTCTGGAAATTATATGCCACCCTCTGAAATTTCTAATTTCATAATAAATTGTCTTTTTTTATTAATAAATCATGAAGCCAATTAACAGTTTTTAATGATATTAGAAATATGTTTCAATTAATAATTCATGTAATTTTATTATTGTATAGGAGAACAATTATGAATTTCATTTTTTTAGTTAATTCTGTAAAATAAAAAATTATAACAAGGGGATATTTGTAATTTTTTCAAATTATAGGAAGCAATTTATACTTTAATCAAATCTATAATTTGCCCTAATTAATATTGTCATATATAGGTGATATGAAATGGTGACAAAAATGGGTAATATATCTACATACAAAAACACAAATAACAATCAACCAACTGCAATTATGGTGAAATTTTGTCAATTATATTTTTAGTTTAGCTTTTGCTTTTTTTAGAATTTCAAAAGATTTGATGTGTTTGTTAATTGCTAAAACAAATATATATATATATATATATATATATTTTTTGTTAGTGATGAGAAAGTTGACTTTTGTAATAATTTTTTTAACTCAAGAAAAACAAGTTTTGTTTTTTGATTTATTCAAAAAATGATTTTTTTATCCCAGGCCACACAAGTCTTATATAAACAATGAAAAAAAATTAATAAGTGCTCCACATTCTCTTAAAATAACAAGACAAAAATAGTAATCCTTATTATCTAGATCAATGACTATCAAATTGTAACAGACACATGTATTTTAGATGCCAAATGGACCGAAACATGTGTAAAAATTGTAAATTAGCGAAAATAACCTAAAATAATTCACTTTGTTTGGTTTTAAGTTTTCAAATACAATTTTTTAGTTTTTATTTTTTATTTTTTGTGTACTGTTTGTTTTAGTAATTTTTTTATTTTACCTTTTACATGCACATAACCTAGTTTCATCTATAAAAAATGTAATGACTCAGATTTTAATTCACATTAGATTGATGTATAGTGGTGTCCGTCACCTTAAAACTCGTATGGTTATCGGACTCTTGATATTGATGGGTTGGCAAGTGAACTTCAAATATTATAATTGAGGACCCTTAGGTGATGTTTGGAACCTTAATTGAAGCCTTAACAAGGTCCTTAGATAAGATTAGATCAAAAGCCCCAAATTTGAGTTTGAGTTTTTGAACAGCCGTCACTCTTTTGCCCTTTTCTTTTTTCACACTTTGAATTTGGATGTGAGGCTAGAACCATTGGAAAGCTTATTTTCGGGGCTTCGATTTGGACACAAGAACGACCTAGAACGAAGTCCGGATGAGAGAGTTATGCCCATTTGAAGTTTTGGAATCTGTGCTAGAAGCAAGTCCGTACGAGCGGAAAAAGCGGCGCACGTGCGGGACTGCGCGAATTCAACAGTTTAAAAACGTGAGTTTTAGCTCATTCTTTGCATTTTCCTTTTCCTTCTTCATTCCTCTCACCCTAGGTCCGAAAACCATAGGTTTTTTACCTCATACCTTCCATTTCCCTAAGGATTGGCCAAGATCTCCGACCAAGAAAGTGAAGAGGCTTGAAGATCAACATTTTCTACCGATTGGAATTTCGGATTTGTGAAGGAATCTCATCAAAGCTTTGCTCCTTGCTTGATTCTTGAGGTAGGGGTCCTAATTCTTCTTCCATACTTCCATAAATAGATAGATTTGTAGTATTTTGATTATATACATGTAAAACCCACATTTTTTAGCATATAACGTACATTATGATTTTTGGGGGTTTAGGGTTTGAAGTGTTGGGGTTTCAATTGTTGGGTTAATATGGTGGATTATGAACCTTAAGTGTATAATCAAAAGGGAAATTGGAATTAAAAGTAGTGGTTTAAGAAGTTTGAATTTTCCTTGAAAATCTTAATTTTTCTTGAAAACCCTAAGTTGATTCATTATGATAATTAATGATTTTGTCCAAATTGAAAGTAAATTCATGAAAATTGGTAGGTTGAATTATATATGTACAAGTTTAATTGAATTTTGGAGGTGTTTGAAAATTATGTTAAAATTAGCGATTGAACTTTGTTAGAAACATTGTAAATCGTGCTATAATGTGAAAGGGAGATTGGGGAAATGACTTAATAATGATATAGATGATATAAACTTAGTTATGGAATGTTGAAAGGGGATTCAAGAATTTATTTTGAATTATATTAAATTGTAAATAGTGTTGTTGAATTAAGTTGTGTTGGCTTATATTGAATAGTGTTCATTATGTTGAATTGTATTGATTTTTTTGAGTTGTGTTAAATAATGTTAAACCGAATTGTATTGGACTATGATAAATTGTGTTTGAATCATGTTGAATTGCGTTGAGTTGAGTTGTGTTGGGTGGTGTTGTGTTTGAATTGTGTTGGGTGGTGTTGTGTTGGTAACCGCGGGGGAAAGTTGAAAGATGATACGGAATTTGTGATAAGATGATGAAGTGAAGATTTAAGAATTTTATTATATAATTAGAAAGTGATTTTATATCTCAAAACTAAATGTTCAACTTTATATTTAACAATAGTTATGAAGTTTCATTTTGGAAAATGAGGATACTTCAATCAACATTAAAGTTATGAAATTAAGTCTATTTTGGGTTAAGATGAGTGTGAATAATAATAAATGGGAGATTGTGAAATATGACGATGTTATATGAAGGTGTTGTATCAAAGAAAATTAAATGTTGGAGATTTAATTTACAACTATGGGTAGTAATTGACAACCAATGTGCTTTAAAAATTGAATTTGAAGACTTGATGATAATACAGAAAAGTGAAGAAATAGTTTGAACCCAAGAATTGTGAATACTTTAAAGATGAGTCTTTGCCTCTATGGAGGTGTTGTTATATTTTTGTGTGACAAAACAATGAATGATTTAATGGATAATGAACAAGATCGTGGAACATATTTGTACTTGTTATATGAATGTAATTTTAATATATGGTGGATGTACATTGAATTAAGGTGTTATGCAAATAATAAAAGATGTGTTGGCATTGTCCACTAATTGTAATGATGGATTGTGATGTTATCTTGGGGTCCGTTTCCCGCCGTATTTGAGCCGGCAAAGCGTAGCGCTTGAGATAGGTTCCGCCTACCTTCCAGAGTAGTGCCCGGTAAAACGTGTGGTATGCTGAGGTTCCGCGTTCCTTCCGGCTTGTGATCGGTAAAGTGTGAGGTTCCGCATTCCTTCCGGCTTGTGACCGGTAAAGCGTGTGAATCATGGAGATGACTTGTGATTGGATCCAATATTTGATATGAAATCAATTGAAAGAATGGAAATTGAAGTGATAATTGGATTATGGATTGGTGATGGTGAACTTAATGAATTAGTTGCGATAATAAAGGTAAATTATGAGTATTGTTCTATAAAATAAATAAGAGACTGAATTGAAAGGGGTTTGTTAACCTTGTGTTACCTTGAAATGAAATTTGAGAGTGTAAATAATGATGTGAATTGAGTATAGGAGAATTGTTAGTGAATCAAAAAGGAAACGTGAACTTGAAGTTGTGGAGTTCTAAATAAATATAATGAGTGGAAAGGAAGAATGAAAAGGAAAGAGGAATATTAAAAATGGAAATTAAATAAGTTTAATGAAAAATTAAATAAGAAATATCTTGGGAATTGGTTGATAACTTTTAAATGATGTTGTTTCTTAAATATGTTTGTTTCACAAGGATCTATGGTTTTCTAAAGTTAAGGGATGATTTTAATAGCCGAAGGTTTTTCTTGAAAGTGTTCAAATAGTTTTTGAGAAGAGGTACTCTACTTATGATATTTTGAAATTATAAGACGTCACTCTATTAAGTTTGGATTATTTGATTGAAGATTTATGGAGTCCTTGAGTCCCTTTGTATAACTTCATAGTAGATGTAAAGGAAATGGATTTTGTAATTGTATTTATTTATTTGTAGCACGGTAGGAGACTGGCATGTGTTGTTGTTATTGTTGTATTCTTTGAGAGAGAGAAAACATGTATCGTTGTATTTCTATTACTCAGGGGTAATAAATGTTTAAAAAAAAATGGACCTAAATTTACAGGCTTTGGTAATGTTTTCTAGTAATAAAAATTCAGGGCGTGACAAAAAAAATAAAATATTTGTTGATTATTCTAAAAAAAAATTCATAAATACAAAACATATAAAAATAGACAAATTTTTTTGTATAGAGTGAATTTTGTTAACAATTTTTTTTTATAATTTTTAAGTTCACGCGCATCTAAAAAGTAATAAGTTTGATTAAATATTAAAAAAAATCACAAAAATTAAAAAAATTTTAAAAAAATAAATTTAAAATTTTAAAACCAAACAGAGTTTAATTTTTAGGAGAAATTACAAATCAAAAATAATTTGAAAAAATAATTAATTACCAATTTATAAAAATTTTTATGATTTTAATTATTAATATTCATAAAGTTCACTACTGATTGATAATTATTTTTAAAAAATATCATTGATGTGATATTTTTCCTAATTTTTACGGAGGTGCAGTTGAGTTAGTGTTTGATATATATAAAACTATGACACATGAGACAAATTTTAAATAAATTTAAAATTTTAAAACCAAACAGAGTTTAATTTTTAGGAGAAATTACAAATCAGAAATAATTTGAAAAAATAATTAATTACCAATTTATAAAATTTTTTATGATTTTAATTATTAATATTCATAAAGTTCACTACTGATTGGTAATTATTTTTAAAAAATATCATTGATGTGATATTTTTCCTAATTTTTATGGAGGTGCAGTTGAGCTAGTGTTTGATATATATAAAACTGTGACACTGGAGACACATTTTCTACCAAATTCATACTCCAAATACAATTTTAAGAGGCAATTTATTTATTTAATTAAGTAGAAAGATGAGAAATGTGCAATTATCTATATCTATCTTCTATCTATCTATACTACTATATATGTGAGGCTTCTAATGGTGTTGACATAAATTTCTCTTATATTTTTTATTTTCTTAAAATACCCCTATAATAGTTTTTTCAAACAAAAATTTATATGATGAAGTGAATGAGACTTTAACTCATGGCCTTAGGTAACGAAAACAATATATTTACCATTTCATCAGCCCGCAACATATATATTTTACAAATTTAATAGTACTTTCATCAGGTGAGCAGACACTCACTCCTTTTTTTATACTATTTATATGTAAAAGCTTCTCACGGTGTAGACACAAATATGTCTCATATTCTGAATCTTTCCAAAATACCCCTATAATAGTTATTTAAAACAAAAAAATAAAAACTATTTGATAAAGTAAATAGGGTTTGAACTCATAACATTAGATTTGAGAAAAAAAAATCTTTTATTGCTACAACAATACACAACATATACATTTTAAAATCAAAATCAAAATTTATATTTTACAAATTTAATAGCACACCTATCGAATGGACATACCCACTAATTTATTTTAAGGGGTGCCATATATGTATATTATAACTCACCCAACCAAAAAAAAAAAAAAAAAAAAAAGTTGCAGCCGTTATAGACATCACCACCATTAAACACTAGTATGTCAAACAAAACGCATTTGGTAAATCACACCTTTCATCTCTATAATTTGTCTAAAATTTTACTTTTATTCTTGAATTTTAATTTGAATAATATTTCTAAGCTTTAAATTTAATTTTATTTTGATCAATTAGATTATTGTTATTATTATTATTATTATTATTATTATTTTTGTATATGTATAAATCATGTGAATGATACATGTCTCATTTGAACAGAATGATCAAATTAAAATCGAACTTCGAGTTTAGATTTAATAATATTTAAATTAAAATAATAAATCAAATTTAAATCAAATTATAAAGATAAAAAAAAATGTAATTTAACCAAAAACTATAATGTAGATTTACAAAAATATAATAACATGACTTCAGCTGCACTTAGAATCACATCTGAAAACATTTCCATGGCTTCATCTGTCCTAGCCACCTGCAATGACATTAAATCAAAAATAAAAATAAAAATAAAAATACACTTCTCAATCAATAACATTATTATTATTATTTTATTTAATCTGCAACCGCATTCACTATAATTAACTCCCTTATAACTTTAAGCTATTAAATCAGCATATACCAAATAATTGGCAAATGTTAACGAAAGACCTTTATACATTGTTTAATGTTAGTAAGTGTGTATAAAGTGTTTTGAAAATATGTAAACATATTAAAAAATGTATTGATGTCAGTAAAAATGCATTGAATTTAGTGAAAAGTGTCTTGTATTCTTCAAATTTTTTATCATTTACTTGTGTCTTAAAAACACTTGTTAACAAGACTTTTAAACATAATTAATCGCATTCGGCTTTTTAAATTTGTTATAGTGATCTCGGTTTTTCCTGTCATGTATTATGTTCCGGACTCGGGTTCCATGGTTGTTTGTTGTTGTCTTTATCTTGTTTCTATCCTTTAATTCCATGTATTTAAGTTGTGGGATGTGTTGGGTAAGTTTGGAACAGGTTGGTTAGGTGTTGGAACAAATGGTTGCTGACCAGAATTTGGCATCTTCGCTCGAGCGAGACTTCTTGCGCTCGAGCGAGCTTTCTATGGTGTGTCTCTTCACTCGAGCGAGAACTCTTGCGCTCGAGCGTGCATCTGCATCTTTGAAAAACCTTTTGTCGCTCGAGCGAGCGAGCCTTATGTTTTGTGTTCCTTCACTTGAGCGAGAACTCTTGCGCTCAAGCGTGCGTCTGGGTTACAAACCTGAAGCTTTGCATTGTTCGCTCGAGCGAGGCTTCTTGCGCTCGAGCGAGGTGTTGTTCTGTCTGGTTGCTCGAGCGACAAGTCCTTTCGCTCGAGCGAGCATCGCATATATCAGTTCGCAGCAGCGTGTTTTTACACCATTTTTGAACCTCCTTTTCTTCCGAAACCCTAGATCCGACTCTCTCTCTCTACACACTCCTTCTCTCTACAAATACCTTTGATATAGAGTGTCTCTACCCTACTTCCTTTGTGAAAAGGATAGAGCTTGGCGTGTGCTATCCTTTGATCCGAAAAATAGTGGATTTGGAGCATTTTCAAGTTTCTTCTTCTTCTCCTTTGAGCTCCTAACTTTGACGTAGGGATAATCTACTCATTTCTATGAGTTTTGACATAAATGTTGGTTATTTTGTATAGATGGTGGTGTTTAGGAGTTTTGGAAAAAGTTAGGGTTTGATTTGAGATTATAAAAGAGGGGTTTCTTGGTTTTGAACTCTATGGTGAATATGAGGTTTTGAAATGGGGCTATTTGTATATAATTGATGAAATTGAGCCTTAGAGTTGTTATTTGAGAAAGAGGGAAAAATACCCTAATTGGGATTAAATGAATTATTTGTCAAAATAATGAAATTAATTATGGGAATATATAATTGAATTGGAAATGATGAAATTGGGTGAAAATGTAATTGCCTGGTGTAGTTGGGTTGACAAATCACTCACCTATGGGACATGTAATAATTTATCTGTTTGATAGATTTATTTACTTGTTTAGAGATAACTGTTTTGGGCTATCGGTGGAGGATAGCCATGATTGTTGTAGAATTGCATGATGATTAGGTAAATTGAAACTAATCAACTGAATTATGTCATTGAATATGATGGTTGGATTAACACATTGAATATGTGCTTTCAATTGATCATTGTATATGATAATGTGTTTGAATACATTATATATGTATCATTGTATGGGAGGAGATAGGGGATGTACTCCATTGTTTAGGAGGAGATAGGGGATGTACTCAATTGTTTAGGAAGAGAAAGGGGATGGACTCCATTGATAATTACGTTAGCCAGAGTGTCCAGGGTGAAAGTCCCGAAATCCTAATTACGTTTGAATAACGTTGATGATTGAAGTGTTGATAATAGGAGTAGTAGTCTCATTTCAGATTGTTTGGATAAATGACGAGTCATGTCTATGAATTGATTTGGATAAATAAATTAAAGATGATTGAAATATGGATGTAATTGTTGTTGGGTTATGGAATGGGTGTATGTTGGTTTATAAGTGTTAGCCATTTGTCAAATGCTAATGTTTTAGTTATTTCTCATATTTGGTTTAGTATATCTCTACTGGGCTTTCGCTTACCCTTCTTGAGACACCATTTTCAGGTGCAGGTGATATGCCACTTCCAAGGGTATAGCTTGGGAGGTTTTAGAGCTGAAGGCTTCATTTTGTTGTTTTGCCTATATTTGTACTTAGGCCTCGTTTGGGAACTATCCCATTTAGCCAAAAAGTCAAAAAGTTACTAAAAAAGTCAAAAAGCCAACAACCCATATAAAAAAGTCAAAGATTCTCTTTTCTCTCTACTTTTTACACATCTTTTCGTAAAAAGCCAAAAAGTCATCCCAAACATACTAGTTTTTTTTAGCTCATATTTTAGCCAAATAATCAAAAAGTTACTATAGTAGCATGTTCCCAAATGAGGCTTTAAATGTAAATCTAAGCCGAGACCTTTACTTGTAAAAGAGTTAGAACTCTTCTTTTGTGTAACCAAGTAACAACTTGGAAAGATGTAAGCTGTAGGGCATTCAAATATTTTTGTAAAAATTTGGAACTCCTATGAAATACCCTTTTGTAATATTAACTCTGATGTATGTATGGAAACGTGATTATCTATCATGAATATAAAACTGTTAAATGTTGGGTTTGTGTATCATTTTGAGGGCATTACAGTTGTAGTCATGAACTCCGAAGTACTACAATGGACCTATTAACTAAGGTCTCAATTATCAATAAGTTGTTTTAATCAAAAAAATCAAAAATTGTCACATCACTGGCTCTATTTATTTTTATTTTTATTTTTTTGTAAAAAGTCAAGAAGTTGCTAAAATAATTAAGGCCCCGTTTGGTAGAGCTGTGGAAAAGTAATTATAGATTATTACTTAACAGATTATGGCTTATAGCTATGAACATAAGCTGTTAATCTGTTTGGTGCAACTGTGGGATTATAGATTTAAGCAGTAGAGTAGTATTTGGTTAATAAGCTATAAAATAGCTTTTTACTGTATAATTGTCCTTTCTACTCTTATATGATATAAAAATGATTATTTTGTCATTTTTCTCAGTTTTAATTTTAAAAAAAATTATTTTGTTAATAAAAGTTAATATAATTAGTATTAACTAATATTAATTAATATAAAAATTGATACATTTGATAAAAATGTAATGGAAGTATTATTGTTACAATTTTTTTCCATTATAAATTAATTAGTATCAATTAATACTAAAATTATTAATTAGTATCAATTAATGGCTTAATTAGTCTCAATTAATACTAAAATTATTAATTAGTATAAATTAATACAATTTTTTATTTTTTAATTAATATAAAATATACAATATGAATTTATTAATAATTAATACCAATTAATATTTATTTTTTAATTAATATTGATTTTTTTCTTTTTCTTCAAAAATATACATTTTTTTATTTTTTAATTAATATAAAATATACAATATGAATTTATTAATAATTAATACCAATTAATATTTATTTTTTAATTGATATTGATTTTTTTCTTTTTCTTCAGAAATATACAATTTTTTATTTTTTAATTAATATAAAATATACAATATGAATTTATTAATAATTAATACCAATTAATATTTATTTTTTAATTGATATTGATTTTTTTCTTTTTCTTCAGAAATATACAATTTTTTATTTTTTAATTAATATTAATATTAAAATTTGGATATTGATGAGAGCATTTAAGTAATTTTAACCCCCACATCAACTGCGCGCTTAAGTCGAAAATTTAAGCACCCCCTGACCAGCTTTTGAAATAAGCTGAGAAATAACTTAATTTAAGCTATAAGCTGGCTAACTTAAGCTGTACCAAACACAACATTTTAGCTTAAATTAAGCTAAAAGCTTAAATAAGCAGCTTATAAGCTCTACCAAACATGCCTTAATTCTCAAACTAGCCATAATTAAAGTTTGTTGAAATGGGCTGATAATGTTGCAATGGGCTTATTTACTAAAATTTTATTTGAGTAAATTATACTAATCTTCCCTAAGATTTTAAAAAAATACTACCTGTCTCATAGTTTTAATATAAATTATACCAATTTCCTTTTTAGTAAGAATATATAGACCAAAATTAATGCAGATATTATGAAGATACAAGATAAATATGAAAAAAAAATACACATTTTAGTATAAAAGAGATTGCAAGATCACTTTTTTATACATTTAACTAACGAATTATTGATGAAAATATATCTAAACATTTTATATAAATTAAGACTTTAAAGGAGTTTACTGTAATTATGTTAATATTGTGAAACTTGCTATATTTTCTTTAAACTTTAGGAGAGGTCAGTGTAATTTACCCATTTTATCTTGTAGTTTTGATGCAAATCTGATTTAGCCTTGCTGCAATTTTAGTTTTGTAATTTTTATTGGCATGACAGTTTAGTAATTAATTGTTGAACAATATTATTTTTAGCTAGTTGTTAATTGTTGAACTGAACCATAAATCTTTTGCTAGTTGTTAATTGTTAAACAATATTGAACTATGATTTCTTGATTATAGGTCTAATTTTTCTACAAAAATGTTATGATTGAATTGAGTCTGAATGGTTTCTTGATGGTAGGTTTAATTATAAAAAAAAAACTATCATAATTGAATCGACTCTGAATGGTTGGGTCTGATTTGATTTTATAATTTTTATATCTAATTTAGTTTAAAATTTTATAAAATCATATATAGTCAATTAATACTAATTTGTTTTCCAAAATCGAATCAACCGACCCTACCTAACGAAAAAAAAGATAAGAATGGTAAAACAGGTAAAAGCATAAAACAAAAAAACAAAACAAATCACCATTACTATCTTTATTTTACTTTACTTTTATAGGGCATCTCCATTTTTTCATCATTTTATTTTTAAAATTTTATGAAAAAATGTCTAAAAATATGCTTCAATCATTTTATCAAATTTGAATTAAATTAAGAAAGAAAGAATTTCAAGAATGAATCAAATCATTCAATAAAATTTTTTAAAAAAATGATATTTTGATGAAAAACTAAATAAAAAAACTAAAATATACATTTTATTTTTCCTATCTATTAATTCAAATTTATCCACCAACACTGCTATTTATTTTAGCTATTTATTCAAACATTATTTATTTTATGAAATGCTATATCAACAATAATTAGCAATAAAGATGAAGGGAAAAAAATCATAAGAGTCAAAGATATTTTCCCAAGGCTTTGAAGGCTAACTAATTTAGCTAATGAATTTGGCTTAAGACAAAATGCTTAATTACAAGCTTAGTGTGTTGGAATTAAGAAAAAATAATAAAAATATTAGGCATTTTAGCTAACAAACATTATATGCCTGGTGTGTTGGATATGTTCACAAAGCATTTTTCACTTTTTATTTCATGAAATTTAAATTTGATGAAAAAATGTTCAAAAATCATCTTCATTTTTTACTAAACATTCATCAAATCAAGGGAGAGCCCTTTTCTTTTACTTTTTTCTTTTTTAATCAAATTGGAAACTCGTCAAATTTGAATTTTATGAAAATTTAAAAAGAAGAATTGGAAATAATTTTTTTTAATTAAAATTGATGAAATGTGAAATTTGGGATACAAAAAAAAATATTTAAAAAGATTTTGATGAAAATTTGATGAAATGATTGAAGCAATTCATTTCAAATCAAACTTTTTACTTAAATTTTGAATCAAATCAGATCAAAAAATTAGTGAAGGGTTGGAGATAATCTTACCCTTCCAAACAAAAAGTAAGAAATATTTTCTCACCTAATATTCCCAAGGAAAACTAAAATTGGAAGAGAGAGATTTTTATTTTTTTTCTTGACATTAAACAAGAGTTTATAAAACTAAACATCAATTAAACTAAATTCACACATATAGACAAAGAAAAGTTTTAAAAAATGGGCACCTGATGGTGATTGATCAGGTTTCGGGACTCAATTGATGGGTTCTGGCTCGCCATCGAAGTTGCTCCTCCCCCACAAGAAAACGCAAGCCCCTGAGACGAGATCAAAATAAGGGCAAAGCATAGTCAAAAACAAAAACAAAAACAAATAACCATATTTTAAAGAGAAAGAGATCGGAAGGAAAAGAGACTCAGCTTGAACCTATACAAGAAAGAGGATATGTCCCTAACCCCTCTAATAAAGATTTGCTCTGCATTCTGATCAATCCCCCTCCTGAATTCGATCCTCAAGTAATCAATGAAGTTATAAGGCTTTCAATACAAGGTTGGTGTTGTGGTTGCCCACGAATATTTTGAGAAGAGAAGATCTCAATGAATCGGTACATGTTTGCTGAAACATTCTCGCACTTATTTCTCTTCGTTTGTCGGGGGCCAGCGTGATGATCTCGCCATAGCATCCCTTCGACGATTGGCTTCGTTTCTCTCGAATCTCCATCTCTAAGGCTTTCAATACAAGGTTGGTGTCGTGGTTGCCAACGAATATTTTGAGAAGAGAAGATCTCAATGAATTGGTACATGTTTGTTGAAACATTCTCGCACTTATTTCTCTTCGTTCGTCGGGGGCCAGTGTGATGATCTCGCCATAGCATTCCTCCGGCGATTGGCTCCGTTTCTCTCGAATCTCCATCTAGACACCGGACAAGTTGATTAGCTCGGTGTAAACGCGCTCCTGGGAACTCTCCGATATCCGCGCTTCTTGCGAAGGCGCGAATCTTGTTTTGCTCTGAGCTACTACAGTTCAGACTCAATGTCACGGTTTTGAATCTGATCTCGCAAAGTGCAATGCAAGACTGATAAATCACCAAAGAGTCCAAATCCGGCAAATCGTTTTGGAAAACAGATTTTTAAGAAAGAAGTGCCAAACATGGACTGCTTTGCCAGATACAGAGTCGCCACCTAAATATTTTATTTTTGAGAAAATTTAGGAAACCCTGACTCATTGCCTAAGGCCACGTGTCCGTCATCGCCAAAGTTGTCTCAGCTCGGGAACTTGGGTACGATTGGGGAAGGTCATCTATGAGCACCCCCGCTCGCTCGATCAAAGATCGGCCTGTACTAAGCATGATATCTTGTTTTTGAAAACACATGTGTTCTTATTCCGGTTAATTAGCTAACGTTACTATGTGATGCGCACAACACACAAGTATAGACTAGATCGCCTAATTTGGAACAAAACATTGCATATCCATTTGTTTGGAAAATGGTTTGAAGTTTGCTACTTGTAAGTAGGCTAAAATGCGGATTTGATGAATTGTTCCAATTCAAGTAATCCAACCTTCACCCACAGGCATTCAGGCAGTTACATCAATTAAGCAAATAGCCTTATGGCAAGCATGCTATCATGGCAACACTCACACACATGCAGCATGCTAAAGCGTAAACACTCACAGTGTACTCCGAGCCAAAACAGAAACTAGTTAGTAATCAATGCATGATCCTAGTTCATGTTAAGATGGCTAATGCAACACATGCAAAATGCAACTAGAAATGGGCTCGGCTATTCCAAAATGGCATGCGAGATCCAGGAATTGATAATCATGTATTCAAATTGGAATCGAAATATGATGCAGTTAGTATGATGCGCCAAGCCCGGTGCATGCAATATAGATGAATGGATGCACGCATGCAAAGCATAAGGATGCTAATTGAAAATATGCCCTAGAACTAACCATTGTAAGCGGTTAAGTAAAAGGGAGAAAGACGTGGGATTGGAAGACATTCACACACGCACGCACACTTATTACAAAATTCGCCCTGTCGACGGAGGGTCTGAATAAATAATGCATGCCAACTAATTAACTAACTAACAAGCTAATTAATTATTACATAACCAAATGAATAACTAGCCACAACTAATTATTACAAAAATTAATTAATTAAAAAATTAACTAATTAAATTACAAAACCAAATGCTAACTAACAAGTAAGGAAAACAGTAAATAATGTTGTTCTAGCTCTGGTTGGGGGAAAAGGGGGTGCATGCTCGGTTCTTGTCCCGAAAGTTCTCTGGATGCTCTTTTGAGGCTCTGTCTGCAGGGTGTCCTCAAGGAATTCCGGCTAAACCTTACCAAAACTAGTCTGGGGAATACATCAGTGGCCTGCCGGCCATGGGGAGCCACTGTCGACCAAGAGTGGGCACTGCTGGCCAAGAATGAAAGACTGTCGGCCATTAGCAAGGCACTGCCAGCCACTGATGTGCTGGAACACCAAACTACAGCAGAGCACAAAATAGAGAAAATGGGGGGGGGGGGTCTCCCAAGGGTATGTACACACTATGCCACCCCATACCACCTCGAAACATCAAGGGAGAGGCATAATTGGATCCACGACCATCAATCACGCATCCCAATACATGATGGCCAAAGATTCAACTTGTGCAAATCAATGTAAAGTGAATGCGCAGATAAACATACAAAGCCTAAAACTCTATCATGTATCGTCAAGAGCATCGGTGACCGAGAATTGAGGCATGTTCCATCACTTGAAGTATGAAACGTCCCTCGTTGCTCGTGCTCGGATTAATACTTAATCCAAACAACAATGCAACACAAGCATGGCAAACATGCAATATGTCCTAAGCATGCAAACATGAAACTACATGGCATACTCAATGCAAGGTAGTGTGATTAACTTAACAAAGCTAATGGCATGCACAATGCTCATGTTTACAACAAATAGCATACTCAAAGCGAACGTCAATTAGCATGCTCGATGCAATGGTGGCATACTCAATGCAATATACATAGCATACACAATGGACTTAAACCAAAAGAGTAGACCTCAGTCATGCTCCAAATCAGTGGCCATAAGTGTTAGAATGAGGGCACAAAAGCAAGGTATGCATGCACAATGCATTAGACCAAGAATTAAAGCATAAGGACACAACTCTCAAACATGAGCAAAGAGTGATAATCATGATAATGTGGCAATGAGGTAATCTCTAAAATCATGCAAGGAGTGATGCCAAACCACCCAAACAAGTCAAACATAGCATGCAAGAAAGCTCAAAGTACGAAGCCAACAAAGGGACTTAAGCCATGGCCATACAAAGCAAGCCCCAAAGGGGCAAGGGCATCAAAACAGTCCCAAGGCAGGTCAAGGTGAGTCTAAAAACATGCTTGAACCTGGCCATTACAAGCTAGAACAAAGGTCAAAAACATGGAGCATGCAAGGCTACAAAAAGGGTATTACATTACACCTATTAAAACCAAACATGGCATGACTTGGACAACATAAAACAGAGTTACATCATGGTATAACAAGACCAAAAATGCACTGATATGATGACCCAAAGGCCTAGGCTTAATGGCATGCACAATGATCCATTCATGAGGCATAAAACACAAACTCTTTATGGCATTTAAAGCATGTCAAATGCAGGTGTATGACCACATTTCATGGACTGAAATAACATTCGAAATGATGGCAAAGCATACAAACATCACATGTATGGCATGGTACGGGCCTCAAAACCCAAGGCTAGCCAAATCATTTACACTATAACTATACAAAACATGAGTGATATGACCATGGCAGCCCAAAACAATCCTAGAACAGCCCAAAATAAGAATAAAATCATGCTGGAGCAAAGCCAAAATACGTTGGAATGATGAGTCAAATCAACATGCACATAAGGCTAGTAAGCAATATTTGTTCTACAAGTATATAGAGCATGCAAAAGATGACCAAATCAACTTTAGACAGAGTTATGTCATGGCAAAATATCACCAAAAACATGCTGAAATAGATTCAACATAAGCTAGGCAAACATGCTACTTCGATGAGCCACAAATGGGATTACACTACACATATAAGAAGCATGCAAAAGATGACCAAACCAGTCATGGACAGAGTCAAGGAAAGTCCTAAAAGTCACAAAAAATGGCCTGAACCAAGCCTCAAAAGTATAGGGATACATGCTCCTTTGATAGGCCAAAAACTCAAGCAAACAAAAACAAAAAGCGAGGGGGTCATCCCCTCTGATTTGAGGCCTCAAAACCACATGCCTACCACTAAAAATCCATTGGATTTCAATGGCTAAAAAGCCAAACCAAGACTAGCTCAAAGGCCTTAAGGCATGGCTCAAAACAAGGCCAAACAAGGCATACAAGAGGGTAGAACACCCTTAACACCAAAAAGACCTTAAACAACCACCAAAAGCACTTAAGTACAAAACTTTTTTCAGTTGAAAGCAAGGCCTAAAACAACACGCAAGGATGGCCAAAATGAGATACAAAAAAATGCTAAAAATGAGAAAATGCTCACCCTTGAAGTCCAACTTCAAAACTAGCAACCTCGAGGGTTAAAAAACTCACTTTCAGAGCTCAAGTAACATTCCCAAGAACCTCAGTCCAAAGGTGGTGGTGTGTCTCTATGTGTTGTAGTGTAAAAGTGCAAGAAAAATGGACTTTAAGGCACAAAACCAACAACAATATAGAGAGAGAGTAAGAAATATAAAGAGAGAGAGATACAACTCTTCTAAAATGGCTGAACCTCTACTAAGGAGAGAGGGCCTCTCCTTATATAGAAGAAAAACAATGAGAAGCTTGTTAAACAAGATTGGAAAGGGGCTCATCCCTTCATACATGTGTATGGAGGGGAAATGAGTGAAAACCAGTTGGCTCAAAAGATCTGGCGTGAAACCTGCTGAGACAAGGGGTCTGCCGGCCATCAGTGGTGGCCGGCAGTGGCTCATTGATGGCCGACAGGCTCTATCAATGATCGGCAGCAACAAAGGCATGGCCGGCAGGGCCAAAAGGTGGTCAGCAGTGCACCAAGAGAAACATTCTGAAAGGACCAAGTCATGGTCTAAGAATGGGGCAGAAAGGATATAGGGTTTGGAAAGCTCAAACCTGTGACGTTCCGCCGTGAAAGTTGAATACCCGACGAGCAATCGAACTTGTGGCTGGATGTACCTGCAAGCACCACCGAGTCTTGAGGACGGTCAAAAATGGGGTGTCTACACTCGATGACTATTGTAAATGGAGTAGCCGTTGGCATTTTTGGGCAAATATAGTAACTAATAACTGAAATTTAAAGATGCTATAAACTTAAAGCAATAGAAGAGAAAATGAGAGCTAAAGAAAATAGAAAATAATTAGAATTAAGAGAGTATATATCACTTTTCATTCAATCTTATCCATATCAAAACATCTAGCAAACATTTGCTTATATATAGGCAAAATTTTGATAGATACAACATGTGAATTTGGAGAAGTTGGTAGAAATTAAGGATGACAATGGATAACTTATCATGTGGGTATCTATGAAGACCCAATCTGAATACATGGGTTTTTCCTTTTTTTCTTGTCTGTTGGGCAAGGTAAGTGATGTTCTTTAAATCTCCACTAGGGATGGGTACCCACTAATTTCCTCATAATTTTTTTTTTTTAGGTACATTGAAAAGTAATTTCTCCATATGTTTTCACTGGGGATGACAATGGAAGTTAATGGGGTGGATATTAATTCTCATACCCATCCCCTTATAATTATTTTTTCCCATTCTCCATTCCCCATAGGTACTACCCTCCCCATCTCCCAATGAGTATGAATTTTCCCCAACCTAACTTGACCCTTTTTTTTTTTTTTTTTTTTTTTTTTTTAAAGATTCACAACCAAAGCTAAATATACATTCAATCTTATTTTATTTTATTTGGCTCAACAACAAAATCAAGTACATATTAATTAACATTATCACATTATTCTTATCAAGTTTTATGTACATTTATAATTTTTTAAATTTATTTAGAAAAATTATATTCCTACAAAAAAAAAATTTCATCTTCTTTTTAATTTTTTTTAAATTTTTTTTTAATTTTATGTATCTCCTTCTCCTCCCTATTAACTGATCTTCGATAATCTGAAGGTGAGTTATTGATCTCGTTTCCATCTTCTTCTTTTTTTTCTTTTTCTTTTTTTATTTGCATTTATAGAATAAATTTTTTTATTTCAATATCTCCTACAATTGTTTTATTGGATTTCTCTTTGATTTGATGGTAATCATAGATTGAATTTCCCAATTTTCATCTTAACTAGTGATCACCTTAATTGAAATTTTGTACATTTTTGTCTTCAATTTTTGTCATGACTTGAACCCGCTCCTAAAAGTTTGGGTCATAACCGGCCAGTAATCCGTAGATTACCGAAGGCCTCAAACGATCATATAGAATATTCATGCTAATGGGGCTATAAACGGAAGCATGTAATAAAGAGAAGTCCATTGAGCTGTGCCAATCATGAGCAAAATCATGGAGTTAACCACGTAACACAATAATACATATACATGCCCATAAAAAATATAAGAGCCAGAGAAAAATCGTACATAATGTTTACAACCCAAGACTATGAAAGCATAACATAATAGGGTTAAAGTGTGATGTGAGCCAAGACAAAACTCCGTCTCGGAGGCATGACTCGATTGGGTCACAAAAGGCTCCTAAAAGCTGACTCTGGGGGTGTACTCCATGCTGCTGATCACCTACATGTGCATACATAAAATTGGATGAGTGAAGCTCAATGAGTAATAATATAGTAAAACAGTGTAAGTAGATGATCATAAGGTTCTCTCAATATCCACAATCATATAAACCAAGCGGCCTTAGGCCCAAGCATATATCAAGCGGCCTCGGGCCCAAGCATATATCAAGCGGCCTTGGACCCAATCATATAACAAGCGGCCTCAGGCCCAATTATTTAACAAGCAGTCTCAGGCCCGATTATTTATCAAGCGGCCTCGGGCCCAATCATTTAACAAGCGGCCTCAGGCCCACTCAATTAACAAGCGGCCTCAGGCCTAATCATTTAACAAACGGCCTCAGGCCCAATCATATTGGCATGTATGGATCCAAGAGGTGACTCGTACAGACTCTAGAGATGACTCCCACAATAGCACTTTGTTCCGTACAGCACTTTGTTCCATACCAGAAATCAATAGGTCTTAAAGACTGAACAATTCATATCATGTCATAGCATAAACGGAATGGATAAATGGAACGGCCTTGGGCCCACCATATCATATTACAACAATTCACTTTTCTTGTTCATAACTCATTTCACATTCCTTGGAAACTTGTGGATTTTGACAAAATACAATATTTAGAAGACCATGTCGTACATAAATCAAAATAGATAATGAAAACATATCTTTACTATACTATTACTCACAGTGACTTCTAGAAATGGTTGACCAGTCCTCGAATCATGACCTGCAAACACAATACGCATGACACAACATATCGGAACATAGAATCACTCTCTTGATCAAATTTACTTCTCTTAATCTTTTCTTAACCAAATAAATAAACTCCTTACTTTGCTCTTTAACCAATTATTTTTGTTGGTTCTAAACTCATTAGACCTCAATGGGCCATAATCCGTGTCCATAAGTATTACATGTTAACATCAAAACAAAATGCCCTACGGGCTTACAGCTTTCCAAGTTAACACTTGGTTACAACAAAAGAGTACTAACTCGTTTACACATTAAGCCCTAGGCTTGAAGTTACATGTAATACATCAAAAGTTAAGCGACAAAAGTATGTCCGCCTCTAGCCTCCCAACTATGTCCTTGGAGGTGGCATGCTTCCTGCACCTGAAAATGATATTCCCATATAGGGTGAGCCACAGCCCAGTAGAAATACACTAAACCAACCTACATCCCCTATCTCCTCCTCTACACATAACGTATATAAACACATTGGTTCTATATACAATCACCCAATACATACAGTTAATGTATTCTATCAACCGTCTACACATAATAGGTTTGAAATGTGTAATTACATGAACTTTTGTGTGTGTGAAAAGGGAGTTTATGTAAATAGAGAACTTATGGAACTGGTCCTTATTGTTGTGTTCATGATTCATAATTTTCATGTTGGGGCTTCTGCATATAGATTTTATCAAGTGCTTACCCGATTGCTATTGTAATTTTTCTTCACTGTATATATTTATTATCACCAATTTGTAGAAAATATTTGATATTCTTTATTTATTTTTTGTTGTAGTTCAGTTAGGAGTGTTATTGATGTTCAGTTTCTATTATTCCGCTTTTGATTAATGAGAAAGTAAAATTTGAAGTTGTGATCATTGTATGTTTCTATTTTTCTCCTTTCTTCTATTCTCTTTCTCTACTACTCTGTTGCATCAATTTGAAATAAGAACAAAAGCATCGATCCTTGATTTCTTTCTCTTCGTCGCTTATTACTGAAATCTGGTGATAAACATACCTCTTGGGATTAGAGACGTAGGTTTATTATGAATAAAACCCCAACTTTTGTAAAATTGCACAAAAGCCCCAAACTTTCACAAAATTACCAAACCAACCCCAACATCTCAAAATGCCAAAATTTAAAGACAAAACCCATAGAGAGGAGTAGGATATCCCTACCTCGAAGTTTAAGCCCAAAGGAGATGAAGACTCGAAGATCAACTTGCTCCAAATCCAAACTTTTTCAGATTAAATCGAAGCTCTCAACGCCCTCTATCTTATTAACAAAGGCCCTAGGCTAGATTCACACTCTAGGGAGATCAAATCTTAGAGAGAATGAAAGTTTAGTGAGAGAGAGTGTCGGATTAAGGTTTTGCTCAAAGAAAGGAAGTGAAAAAGTGATGTTTAAAACGCTACTGTCCGCTGATATAAAACACGCTCGCTCGAGCGAAGACTTGGTCGCTCGAGCGACCAGACACAGAAAACACTCGCTCGAGCCAAGAAGTTCTCGATCGAGCGAAGAAAAACCCAGACCGCTCGAGCGAAGGAAGCTCGCTCGAGCCAAGAAAGGCAACTCTCAGGTCCAGAACCAGACGCAACACTCGCTCGAGCGAGCCACCCTGGCTTGACCCTCCAGACGCAACTCAACTCTCGCTCGAGCGACAAACTCCTAGCTCGAGCGAAGGACCAAAAATCTGAGCAGCAACACTAGGCTCCCAAACACAACCAACCTGTAACAAACCTGCCCAACACATCCCACAACTCAATATACAAAGTAAAAGGATGCAAACAAGATAATAAACAACTACCAACATCCACGGACACATGTCCGGATCACTGTACAACAAGGGTAAACCCGGGATCGCTATAATAAACGGAATGGATAAATGGAACGGCCTTGGGCCCACCATATCATATTACAACAATTCACTTTTCTTGTTCATAACTCATTTCACATTCCTTGGAAACTTGTGGATTTTGACAAAATATGATATTTAGAAGACCATGTCGTACATAAATCAAAATAGATAATGAAAACATATCTTTACTATACTATTACTCACAGTGACTTCTAGAAATGGTTGACCAGTGCTCGAATCATGACCTGCAAACACAATACGCATGACACAACATATCGGAACATAGAATCACTCTCTTGATCAAATTTACTTCTCTTAATCTTTTCTTAACCAAATAAATAAACTCCTTACTTTGCTCTTTAACCAATTATTTTTGTTGGTTCTAAACTCATTAGACCTCAATGGGCCATAATCCGTGTCTAGGAAAATAGCAAGAAATGAAAGGAAACTGAGTTAGGAGAGGAAATAACATGAAATGGTTAGAAAGAAAGTGAACAGCCTTCACTAATTTGAACATATCTATTTGTGTATTTAGAATTTGGATGTGAGACCACCACCATTGCCAACTAGACTTCTGGGGCTTGAATTTAGGCTCAGGAATCATCTAAAATGGAGTTCGGATGAAGAAGATATGCCTTTTTGAAGTTGGGCTGAAACAGGGGTTCCGCAAGTGCGGAAGTCTTCACCGCTCGTGCGGCCCAAATCCGTCCGAGCGAAAAAATCAGCCGCTCAGGCGCCCAAGGAGCAGAATGAAACCCCCTTTTTTTCTTCATGTTCCATTCGTGCAGTGCCCGTGGCTGCTCATGCGGTCTGGGCAAAATCAAACAGTCCAAAAATGGTTCAAAGATGCAAACTTCCAAAACTCATTTCCAAGCCCAAATTCATGTAAAAACAACTCAAAAACATGATAACTAAGCATGATACAAGTGTAATCCCTCATTAAACATATCAATCTTGCATCAACAATAATTTCATGGCCTTATCTTTTCATAATTTCATACATTACATAAACAAATTCAAAATACGTGATCCATGAGCAATCTTTCAACAAATCTTGTTTTCATGAATTATCTAGGGTTTCTTTCATACATTATTCACAAGATTGAACTCCAACCACGCAAAATCAAAACATTCAAGTTCCCATTTCTTAGTTTAGCTCAAATAAACACATAACCCAAAACCCTAACCCAAAAGGGTGTTAAATCTTCAAATCTCTATATGCTTTCAAGCAATAAATGAGTTGTGTACAAGAATTCCATATAAATTTCATACTTAGCTCAAATCTAAGGTTTGCCCCTTGAATCTACACCAAAACTCTAGTTTCTCCTCTTCTTCTCTCTCTAGCAAAGCTCTTCCCCCCAAAAAATAAATGATGAACTCAAGAACTAGAGAGATATATATATATATAATATAGGCTAATTAAAACATTACGAATCATAATTTTACAAAATTTCACCATAGGCTCTAAAAATCATGCTAATCACACATATGAAATCGGTTTTGGTTTATCATGCCTCTAAGGCTAATAATTTTCAGTTCAAAGTTCTAATTGCAACAAATTTTCCTACATTCAACAGATATAAAATCCAAAATCACATAATTCACATACTTGACTTGCAAATTCATATTAAACACGTAAACACGTGTATAATTAAGCATAATACAGGTTGGGTTATCACAATTTTTATGTTTTGGTTATGATTAATTGCGCATTTTTTATCGATAGTCACAATCTTGTTGCCGCTAGATTGTTGCCATCACAAATTGCCGTTGCTGTAGTGAGAGGATGAGAGCGAGTGAGAATTAAAACTCTAATTGTAAATAGAGTAATGAAAACATATGGGGAAATTATTTTCCAATGTACCTAAAAAACAAAATATATATATATATGGGGAAATTAGTAGGTATCCATTCTCAGTGGAGATTTAAAGAACATCACTTATCCTATCCGATGGACAAGAAAAAATGGGAAAACCCATGTATTTGGGTTGGGTCTCCAAGATACCCACAAGGTAGGTTATCCATTGTCATCCCTAGTTTTCACTACTTTGTTTACAATTAGAGTTCTAATTCTCACTCTCTTATCCTCTCACTACAGCAATGGTAATTTGAAATGACGACAATCTAGCGGCGACAAGATTGTGACTATCGATCAAAAACACACAATTAATCATAACCAAAACATGAAAATTGAAGACAAAAATGTACAAAATTTCAATTAAGGTGATCACTAGTTAAGATGAAAATTGGGAAATTCAATCTAAGGTTACTAACAAATCAGAGAAACATCCAATAAAACAATTTCAAGAGATATTGAAATAAGAAAATTCATTCTATAAATGCAAATAAAAATTTAAAAAAAAAAAAGAAGAAGAAGAAGATGGAAACCAAAGTAACAACTCACCTTCAGATTATCGAAGATCAATTAATAGAAAGAAGAAGGAGATACATAAAATTTAAAAATATTTAAAAAGAAGATGGAATTTTTTGTAGGAATATAATTTTTCTAAATAAATTTTAAAAAATTTAAATATACATAAAATTTGACAAGAATAATGTGACAATGTTAATTAATGTGTATTTGATTTTGTTGTTGAGCCAAATATAATAAAATAAGATTGAATGTATATTTAGTTTTGGTTGTAAATCTTAACAAAAAAAATTTAAAAAAAGGGTCAAGTTGAGTTGGGAAAAATCCAAACCCATTAGGAGATGGGAAGGGTAGTACTCATGGGGAATGGGGAATGGGGAAAAATAATTACAGGGGAATGGGGATGGAGAATTAGTGTCCACCCCATTAACTCCTATTGTCATCCCTAGTGGAAATTAGAAGTTAGTGAAAATGGTGAGGTTGGAGGAATTGTTGAGTTGGAGAGGTCTAAATTTAAATAAAAATTTAGATACCAAAAAAAATTGGAGAACTTATATAGCATATGAGCCCTTCCACTAGCATATGAGCCCGTCCATGTAATGCTGTTGCAATTGCTCATTTCGGCATATTTATTTATAACAAATACTACAATTGGTTATAATTAAGAATTACAAAAAATCATAACTATGCATATAATACAAATTTTCAAACTATCTCAACTTGCTATCAATATTATAAAGATGACAATTAGTTGCCTCAATGTACCAACATGTGATGACATAATGGCTCTATACCATTGTTGTGCTCAAGATATTAGTATATGCTCTCATAAAACCCACTTGGCTTAGTCTAGTTAGTCTTCATGACTTTTCTAAGGATTTAATTCCTAAGGAGAAGTCATGGGTTCAACTCTCCCAAAAAAAGTTAAATTAATGAAGCAAGTACTTGATACTTTTTAAAGAGTGAGGAGATTAACTCTCATAGGTATTAAGCCAACAATTAACTTTCATCAATAACAAAAAATATGCTCTCATGATACTGAAATGTAAGCTGATGTCATAGTAGCCTATAAAATTTTGAATTATCACTTTGTTTTGCTTGTAGATTGAATCTTCGATGCTCAAAGAATGAGGGTAAATTAGATAAAATAAATAAATAAATAAAAGAAACACTAAAAGTGGATCTGTTCTTTCATAATCTAAAAACTCAAGATCCTTAACTACAAAACATTTTTAGTAGGACTTAAAACTGTTAAATAGAGATAATGAAGGAACTATCACTAATTTTTCATTCAACAATACTACACTCCCTAATTTATCATTCTTAAATCACTTTTAATGATGTGACATTGAAATTAAACCACATATGATGAAATATTTAATGAATTAAAATTTAATACTTGTCAAATGTATCATTAAAAGTAATTTTGAAAAGTGATAAATTAAGTATTCTTTCTCCAACTTAATGGTGATGACATTTGTCATGACCCAAACCTACCCTTATAGGTTTAGCATCGTAACTGAACAGTAATCCTTGGACTACCCAAGGCCTCTTAACAGAATTACATATAATTAAGGGTTGCGGAAGCAAATGTATAAACTATACATAGTCCATCGAGCTGTGAAGACATACATCGGACGGATAATTTCAAACTTGTATAAACATATAAGTGACGACAGAAGATACAGTATTTACATGTCACTCCATGTACATATAAATATAAAACTTGTTCGTAAATTAAAAGAAACAAAGTATTATACTTTCACAAAAACATAGCCACTAGACTTGACTTAATCTGAAACCTCCTCAGGAGACACAACGGCTGGCTAACAAAACTGAGACGTCAGGTCCTTAACTCTGAGCCTGGTCATGTGCCTAATCACCTACATACATAAAGTAATTAGTGAGCGGGAGCCTAGTGAATAATGACAAAATAAAGGATTTAAATAAATGTTGTCCATATCAATTACAGAAAACAAAATTCAGTAGTTAACAGAAATGGATTTATAATCATGTTCAGAATTCAGAGTTCATAACAAAAATAGAATCAAAATCATACTCATAATCATACGTGGTACATTCATTAGCACTAGCAAAAACAGTTGACCCATAAAGGGACAACCATAAAGGCAAATAGTTGACGCACGTGCACGGAGACGGTATAATTGGCTCATAAAACATACAGTTGGCCCATAAATAGGACGTATACAGAAGGATTCATAACAGTTGGCTCATGAGACGTGCAGTTGACCCATAATTGGGATGTAACAGAACAAATAACAAATGTCATCTGAAGCTAAGAATGCCACGAATACATTTCAGAAATATTGGACAATCATTCATTCATACAGAAAATAATATTTCAAAAAACAGATCATTTTATATCATTCAGAAGATACTTATAATTGAACATAGCTTTACAAAGTTATTACTCACTATTAACAGATGGCGACAATAGACAGAATGGGCAAATCAGACGTCTTGTGGTGCGTGACCTACACAGTTATAGAACGAACATGTTCTAAATTACACACTCGGAAACATTAACTTAATTCTTTCTTATCTTGGTGTTTCTACTTCTTATCCTCATTATGGTGTCTTAATCTTAGCCTAAGAATGCCTAGGATGCAATGAGGATGCTAAAATGTACATGGAAACACTTAACAAAATTTGTTGAGAACAGAGGTCTCGCTCGAGCGGACATGCAATATGTGAATGGTCGCTCGAGCGTACATTTCTTCGTTCGAGCGGTCTGTAAACTTTGCAAAAGTGCTAGTTGCTTGATTTTTTCGCTCAATGCTCGCTCAAGTGCAACTTTTGTCACTCGAGCGGTCTGCAAAACACGCAAACTTTTGGATGTATGCATTTTACGCTAGAGCGAACTTTTGGTCGCTCGAGCGAAAGTGCAAAAATAAAGGTGGTCGCTCGAGCACAGGATCTGTTGCTTGAACGTGGAAGCAGAATTCAGGAATTTTTAGAATTGGTTCTAAGCTTCAAATTCAACCCCAAAGCTGCAAATTATGGTTTCTTGAGCCAAAAACTTAAGGAAATTATTGTAAATTTGGAAGACATGGTGAATTCAAAATCATTTCACAAAAATCAAGGCCCAATAACATGCAATTGTACACAATCAAGTTTAAAATGTAAAAACATAACATGAATATGACATGCATGAAATGATTTGAGTTCCAAGTTTCTAAATCATGATCAAATGAGATGTTTAGGTCTAAAACACGTTGAATTCCTTGAACAAAACCAAGATACTAACATGCATGTGAGAATTCTCTTGAAAATAACTTTAATTATGATCAAATGAGCATGCATGCATGATTTGCTCTTCTCTTCTAGGTCATTAGCTTAATTCTTGGATTGATTCACTTAATTCTCTTAGTTCCTTACTTAAGTGAGTCTACAATAAAGCTTAAGGGTTGATTTCTTACCTAGGATCCACAATTCCTTAAATTCTAGTGATCTCTTGCTTAATCTCACCGATTCCCTTCAATTCCTCTAGTAGTTGCTAGCTTGACCTCAATTCTCTTCAAAGTTGGCTCTAATCTCCCCCTTCTCTCTCTCACGGTTGGTATCAACAAAATGATGAAGAAAGGTGAGTTGAGATGCACATAGCAGCCTTATATAGGCTTGATTAGTGGACTAATTAATTAAGCTTACCACTAATCAAATAAGCATTAATTATTCTAATTATTTCGCTCCGAATCAAATTTTAATTGAACCTACCATAAAATTCTAAAAGTTCTAATTAACACATAAATCAAGTCAATTCCGCGATCGGATGCCGATAAGGCCTTCAATTCGCTAAATATAACAGAAGTTCAAACAGATATTCCTACAATGGACAGATAAGAACACAAATAATGCCATACACACATGCAAATAAATTCAGAACATCATCTTAATTCTTCTTAGGCATATTTAATTATAAATTAAAAGCTAATCACAGGTCGGGGTTGTTATAACATTCATCTTAGGATCCACATTCGCATGGAGCACACACAAACTAACCTCCCTAGCATGAATGGATTTTTATAAAAAAAATTAATTACCAAAATTAATCCCCCTATAACTTTAAGTTATTAAATCAGCATATACCAAACATTAATAGGTAAATACTAACAGGTACCCTTTATGTATTATTTAATATTAGTAATAAGTATGTATAAAGTGTTTTAAAAATATATAAAAATGTTAAAAAGTGTATTGATGTCAATAAAAATACATTAAATTTAGTGAAAAATGTCTTATATTATTTAATTTTTTTATCATTTACTTGTGCACTAAGAACATTTGTTCTTAAACACTTGTTATGTTATATGACACTTAAGTGCCCCTCTTTTCAAAAAAATAAAATAATATATTGATCATTTTTTTTAGATTTCTTTGATCCAGCCTAGTAGTAAAAAATTAGAAATTCAAAATTATATTCTTTTGTTGTCATCGCATATTCTTAGTAACCCAATTCATTCTATACCACACAATATATTAATCTTAAAGGAGAAAGAACTGACACACCAAAAATATTTATAAAATAAAAGATAAAAAAAAATCTATGATGCAGATTATTTTAAGTATGAATCTGATCCTATAAGAATTAAATCTAAATCATAATTTATTTTCTTAAATATTTTTGTGTTCCTAACAAATATCAATACCTATCTCTATCTCACATTATATGTAACAACCCTCACTTCATCTTAGTCATGCTCTCATGCATTTATATGATTTTGTCTTGTTAAGCTTGCATTTCAAATCTTGTCTTTGTTTTGCTTAAGTGTTACTGCATGCTTTGTTCCTTGCTTGGTGTGAGTTTAGCCGAGGTCATCCTAAGCCTGGGTCGCACCTTTGAATCTCTTATACCTAGGACTATCTTGGAATCTTTTGGTTAACCTCCACTCGCACCTTGGCATATTGGCCGAGATGTCACTATCTAGGCTAAGGTGTTCATCACCAAGGTCGAGATGTTACCCTTGCACCTAGTGATCTTGTTCCTGGATTGGTATGACCTAGACCGAGGTGTGGCACAGCTAAGTCAAGTGTTGTCCTTCCTAGCCGAGATCATTGGGACCTTACTTGCCGAAGCCTTGTCCTCAGCCGAGATCATTACCTGCCGGAGTGCCTATGCCATCTTGCTTGTTGAACACACTTTGTCATAGTCTTGTCTTTTCACTCAATCACCTTTTTGAGAAGAACCGACCAGCTGATGCCACGTGTCCCAGCAGAGGGTTAAGTCGGTGAGCTGTTGAGAAACACATCATTTTGTATCATATCCTTGTCTTTTAGAGAGAAAGGCTCTAGGAAGAAGAAGGAGGAGTTCTTAGAGAGGGAATAGATTTCCAAGCTTGATCTTCGCACCTTGAGCCGTTAGATTCGTGTCTTGAGGTTAGATTCTTGATCTACTCTTGTTGTTCTTATTGTTCATCTAGCTGCATTGCATGATCGAGCACGATTTGTAAGCCATGCATTGATTTAAAGTTTGGTTTTAGAAAGAGAAAGAGATATTCATGTGTTCTTGAATAAAAGCCTTGTTTGATCCGAAAACTTGAATCAAGATTCATGTTTTCGTGTTAGTCTTCTTAAGATCTTCAAGTATGGGTACCCAGGTCCATGTTTTCGAACTCATCTCATGAAATCCCAGATTTCGTAATAACAAGTTGTGATTGAGCATTCATGTTTTTCATGTTCTTCATGTTCATGTTCTTCATGTTCTTTAGCAGAGAGAAACCCAGATTTTTCCGACTTCATTTCCTTGAATGTGGCCATTGGGACCACACATCGGCAAGGAGGTGTGGGACCTCGGCCAAGACCTGGTTGGTGCCCATTATGTTTTCCCGAGATGAGAGACAGTGTTTTGTTTTGGTCCGACTTAGTTTTGAAGGAATGTCGAGATCATTTGCATCCATGTAAAGCTTGTTTGAAAGTGCATTCAATAGACTTTGCCATGTGTTTGTAGGACTTGAGAGACCAGCAGGACTTCTTCAACCTTTGTCAATTCCTGAGTGGAAATGGGAGCACATCTCCATGGATTTTGTAATCGGGTTGCCGAGGATGCAAAAGGGCGTAAGAAATTAGAACCTCTTGATTATGTGTTATCCGTGTCTACTCCGTCTAGAAGAACTATGACTGTTGCATCCATTTATAGAGCATGTGTTGTTATGATTGAGTACGTGCTAAGGGACTATAAGCATTTGTAGCACAAGTCCGTACGTGCTAGGGGACTCTAAACTTTTGTAGCACTTTTGATTATGTCATCCCTTGTATTATTGATGCTAGTAAGCATCCCTTGAGACTTGAAAGATTTGGTAGATGAACTTGATTTGCCCTTTGATTCCGTACAAGATATGATGTGTTTTGGTTTAATAAAAATCTCGGATATCATTCATGCAAACCCCTTTATTGATTATATCATTCACTGAGTATCTAAGCCCACCCTCTCTATATATATATGTAGGTGATAAGCAGGACGGCGGTGATGCCTAGATGCGTTTGGCATGATGTTTTGGATTCATACTTTTGATAGCATCTTGAAGACTATGCTTCTTGGCTTGTGATTTATTGTATTTTGCATATGTCGGCTTGAGAAGCCTTTTGATCAATATGTATTATGTACTTATTCATTTGTATTCAAGTTGTAAGACCCCGATATGATGTATGTCATTTTATTTGATTTATGCACAGCTCTTATGGACTAATTAGAATTAGATTATTGCTTCTGTACATGTCAGCCCCATATGTATACTCTGTTTGTGTGTGAATCTTTGTAAGTTGGCCGTTGGTAATCTCGGATTACTAGCCATCATGGCACCATTCTACTACGGGCAGAATGGGGTCGTGACATTATAATTACACAAGATTTAGGGTTATTTTAGGAAGTAGGTTAAAAGTTAATATTTTGATTTTTTTTTTGACTTTTTAAAAATATATATATAAAAAAATAAAGAGGTGGTGTGACTTAAAATAAGTTAAAAGTCAAAAAGTGATTTTTAATTTATTACTCAAAAGAGGCCTTGGTCTTTTGGCAACATTGGTAAAAAGCTGTGTTTGCGGCTTGAGAAAAAAAAACAAAAAAAACAAAAAAAAAAACAAAAACAAAGAACTACATTGGCTTTTTTAGCAAGAAGTCATTTGACAAGGTGAAAAAAAACTTCATGAGAAATTACAATTATACACTTTATATTGTTTAGGATTATACATGGGTGGACATGTAAATTTTTAAATTGGGTGGGGTAGTTTGGTAATTTTATTGTGATTTGACATCATAAATAAATATTAATCAGAAAAAATCAAAAATAACTTTTTATCAACTTTCCAAATCACTTTTCAAAAAAGTTGAAAAAACTTGATAAAAAGCCAAAAAAATAACTTTTTATCGTCTTCCGAAAACACAGTTTTAATAACCTCACATGCCAAACATGAAGAGTGTGGCAACCCTGTTGTACATAGAGATGTAAAGCCAAACAATGTCATGTTGGATTCACAATACAATGCACATATAGGCGACTTTGGCCTTGCGAGGCTACTTCAAAACAAAGCCTTGGTCACAACCAGGATAGCAGGGACACCAGGGTATTTGGCGCCAGAGGTTAGCTTCACTGGTAGGGCTACCCCAGAGTCTGATGTTTACAACTTTGGAATGGTGGTTTTGGAAGTGGTTTGTGGGAAGAGATCAAAAGGCATCATGTATGAGAATAGTTTAGTGGATAGCGTATGGACGTTATACGAAAAGGTTGTCGATGTATTGCTCGATTGCGTGGATAGATTGCTTGAAGGGAAATTTGATGAGGAGGAAGTGAAGAGGAGTTTGATTGTAGGGCTTGCTTGTTTGCATCCAAATTTTATGCTTCGGCCTCGGATGAGAAAGGTGGTTCAAGTTTTCATGAATCCTAATAAGCCTCCCTTGAATTTGTCCGAATCGCAGCCTAATTTGGTATGCTTGTCACTTTTTTTGATCAGCGAAAAAAGAAACCTTTATTGATGGAAAATCATACAAGAGTCGAGATTACATCAAAAAAGGGAAGGAGGGGGAGAGCAACCTGCATCATAGCAATCAAACCCAATCCCAACTACGTTGGGACCATGAAGAAAGCCCTATCATTTGCAAGGGTAACCCCAGGAATTTGGTGAGGAACCAAACCCGAAACGAAGTGAAACAAACAGAACAAAACAGAATAAGCACAGCAGACACAGCAACAGGGAGGCAGACTTTTGCATACATGAACCTAAGCCAAACCAATTCAAAAAGCAAACTCCTCCAATACAGCAGCAGACCACCAAACTGCAGACTGCAGCAGCAAAAAACAAAGGAACAAGTGCTCAGACCATCAACCAATTCAACCAACCAAGTGCCAAACAACCAAATGCCAACTTCAGCAACCAAGTGCTAGACCACCAACCAAAAACCGACAGCAAACCAGTGCTAGCTAGAAACACAGCAGGTTATGGTTGAACTCCATCAGCATTGAATCAGCCCAAACACAGCGAAATTCCACACATTTAGTTTCTGTTTCAGAGCTTTAAACTTCATGAGATAGCGGAAACCCGCCCACCCTTCAACCTGATATTCTGACTAAGTTTTCTCCACTACAGATACGAAGGTAGGGTGAGCAGCCCACGTATTGAGGAACCGAAAAGGTCGCAGACCCCAATCCCTTTCATCCTCCATCAGAAGTATAGGGTAGTGGTCAGACAGCTGCCTGGAGAGTCCCCATAGCTTAAGATTGAAATTTTCTAGCCATTCAGGATCAAGCAAGAATCTATCTATTCGACTCCACTTCTCGCTTATTTGTGAATTGCACCATGTAAACTTCCTCCCCAGCATTGGTACATCAAACAGTTCTAATTGATCTATCATGGAATTAAAATCCGTCATTCCTCTGTCACGTCTAGAACATCCAATTCTTTCAGAAATGTTTCTTATTTCATTGAAGTCTCCCCCCATACACCATAGCCCCAAAAAATTAGTCTTCAGCCAAGCAAAAATATCCCAGACTTCTTGCCTTTTAGCCACATCCGATGGGCCATACACATTAACCACTACACAGTTAAAAGATATAACGCCCTCAAAATTAACCCATTATATATATATCATTGACATGCAATATTTAAAGAAAACAGTTCATTAATTCATTCATCAGAGTATTACTAAATAAAAAGCGTTATATGTAACATCAAATTAAATGCCCTACGGGCTAACATCTTTCCAAGCCAACACTTGGACACAGAATATGAGTTCTAACTCAAATACAAATAAAGCCCTAGGCTTGAATGTTTACATGTAATATCAAATAAATAAATAACAACTAAACTAAACAGAGTCTTCAACTCCAATTCCTTCCAAGCTAAGTCCTTGGAGGTAGCTTATCACCTGAACCTGAAAATGATGTTCCCATAAAGGGTGAGCCACAGCCCAGTAGAAAAATACTAAACCAAATATAAGCAATGAATAAAGCTATGGCATTCAATAGATGGTTAACCAAGATAATCAATTACATCATTATACAGTTTCATGACACTAATGTCTATGACACGTTTCACTTTTCTTTATTATCAATAAGGCTCAGAACCTGGCCAAACTTACAACAGTGAACTATATATGTTATATCCACATTACTTCCAATATCAACAAACAAATGAGACTCAGGCCCATATCAAAACACTTCATACTTCCCGTTTGATACACATTTTAGTGCTGTATCAACAACATGTAAAAACACTTCAATATAATAAGCACACATAATAGTGATGCTAATGGAGTCCATCCCCTATCTCCTCCCAAACAAAAATACATATACAATGTATTAAACACTTGTCATGTACAACACACAATCAATACATGTATTTTCTGTATTAATTCAATAGTCCTAAATTTATGACTTAAACAAATTGATTAGTTTCAATTTTCCCTAATCCACATACAATGTCTACAACAAACACAACTATCCTCCACCGATAGCCCAAAACAATTATTTCTAGACTGGAAATAAATATAACAACAATTCACTAGGCGAGTGGTTTAAATTATCCCACCACACCATTTAATCAATGAATTCCTCAATTTCATGAATTTAACCAAATTCCCCAATTTCCTTAAATTAATTATACAAATTAATTTATTAATACAACTAGGGTTTTTCCCAAAATTACCAAAGTACTCCCAACATATCAAAATACCAAAACTTAGAACAAAACTTATAGAATGGAGTAGGAAATCCCTACCTCGAAGAAAATAACCCGAATGGAGAAGACGGAGATGAAGACCCAAATTCCAAAGTGCTCCAAAACACCAAACGTTCAGATTAAATGGAAGCCCTCGACTCACACTATCTTTTTAATAAAGGATCTGGGGTAGAAACTCACTAAAAGATGATGAAACCTAAGAGAGAAAGTGAGTAGAGGGAGAGAGAACTCGGAACTAGGGTTTTAGGATCAAAAGAATGTGAAAAAACGTTTTAAAAACCGCTGCTGCGTATATAAACCCGACAGGCTCGCTCGAGCGAACACTTGGTCGCTCGAGCG
>NW_021027818.1:121085-139100 GCF_004153795.1 Camellia sinensis | reverse complement strand
TCTTATAACATAAGACAAATTATAATTTTTAGACTTCACAAAACATGAAAAAATTACTATATTGACAAATATGGAGTAGGAAATCCCTACCTCGAAGAAAATAACCCGAATGGAGAAGACGAAGATGAATACCCAAATTCCAAAGTGCTCCAAACCACCAAACGTTCAGATTGAATGAAAGCCCTTGACTCACTCTATCTTTTTAATAAAGGACCAAGGTTAGATACTCACCCTAGGTAGATCAATTTTTAGAGAGAAGGCAGGTTTAGAGAGAGAGAAAGAGAGAGAGACTCTCAAGGGGCGGTTTTCTAAAAGTTAAGAAAGAAAAGTAGGTCAAAAAGTGATCCAAAAAGTGAAATCTCGGACTGATGTAGTCGACTCCCCGCTCGAGCGTGAAAATCCCCGCTCGAGCGTCAGACACAGACTCACGCTTGAGCGTGAAAAGAGCCGCTCGAGCGTCGATTGCACACATCCAGAAGTTTTACAGGCGATGGTACCCGCTCGAGCGCCAAACTATCCGCTCGAGCGGAGGGACTGCAGAGTAAAGTACTGGGAGATGGAAAAACACGCTCGAGCGTCAAAACTCCCGCTCGAGCGGATAAGCAACAACGAAGAACCCGCTCGAGCGTTAAAACTTCCGCTCGAGCGTGAAGGCCAAAATATGGACATCACCTTTTGGTTTCAAAGTGCAACCAACCTGTTTCAAACCTGCCCATCACACCCAAGATTCAAATACAAAGAGGAAAGGCTAGAAGTGATAATGATACAAAAACAAGTCCACGGAACCAAGTCCAGAATACAGTATACAAAGGAAGGAAAAACCGGGATCGCTATAAAAGAGGAGAAGAAAGTACCTGCCAAGAGTATGAAATTGCAATGACCACAGCAAGCCTTGAGCTGGAACACCCTCGGATTCCATATACAGAGCAGCCCACCAGCATGGCCTTCCGCATCCACAGCTAAATACGCAAAAATGTCCTCATACCAGATGGAACTAACTACTTCAGAAGTGATAGAAGAGGACTTTGTTTCTTGGATCAACACCAAACTAACTTTCCTTTCTGCTAGGCTTTGTATAATCTTTCTCCTTTTCGTAGGTCTACCCAAGCCTCTAACATTCCAAGATTGTATCTTCATTACAATTTAATATATACTCCATAACCACCTTGAACCTTGCAGCTCAACTGGCTCCATCACTCCTCCTGACCACTCTTCATTTATCATTGGCCTCTAATTCCTCTAGCTTACTAAGAATCACCTCCTCCTTGCCATCACAGTCGACACCCAACACTTTCCCGATCTGGAGAGTTGCCGCTGCCTCTGAAACTCGTGACCGATCTCCAGTGGCCTTGCTGGCCATGGAGAGGGAGATCACGGCAGCAGCAGTTCGGAAGACTGCCTCTTTCTCGAAATTCAACTTGGACATCATGGCTTTCCTCCCCCCTTCCTGCTTCCACTGCTTCAAAATATTCTGCCGAGTACTAGCCTCTCTATTCGCCTTCTGTTTATCCTTACAGATTAGGCCTGGGTGCACCCTCTTATCTACGGAATTGGGCTTCTCATGCCCATTGACAGATTTACTAAAATTTGAAATACAAAACTCAGACCCATTGCATGAGTTTGCAGCCCAATGGGTCGGCCCCTCCTTATTCATGCCCAAGTGGGCCCTATTCAACGCCACTTCCAGATTAATTCCTGGTTGAGGACCAACAGAACCACTCAAGCTTTTTATAAATCCTGGAGTAAACACCTCATCGTTACCACTACCTCTACCCTCCTTGAGTGCTTTACCTACTGCTGACACCCCTTTACCGAGCCTTCTATCAGAACCCCCCTTACGTGCAACGCCTTCCTCTGACACTGCCATCATCGATTCTGACTCCTCCACCACTGAAACCTCCCTCAAGCTTTCTTCCTCCTCCAAACCATTACTCGAGACTTGAGCTATCACCCTACCTCCTAGATCCACCCCACAGCCTTTATCCACCTCAGCACCCACTTGGACTACCACGTCAGCATCTTCTTCTTCTTTCCTGCTGCCTCTATCTGCAATGTTCTCGACTTCTTCCTCTGAGTTGTAACTGGCCTCATTGTTCCTCAAAAAAGATTGACATATGCAGTGGTCTTTCACAACCTGTGAGATTATGATTTGTTCCTCACAGAACCTTACAGGGTAGATCGCTTCTTTGCATTCCAGATTGACTGTGTGATTGATGGTAGTCATACAACTAGTTTCGATCTGCACTTTCCCACAATGGAAAGAAGACACATTAATGGTACTCTCATCCAATTTAAGCACCTCACCCCACTCTCGACCAATGCTGCAAAAGGTATTACTATTCCATAGGGTCAGTGGCACCCCATAACAACTTAACCACACCTGCCTGACCTGATCCAATTCCATGCTTTCATCCCATTCTGCAATCGACTCGCACCACTCTTGAATCCATTCCTTCATTAGCAGAAGTTGTTCCCTCAAAGCTACCACTGATTGAAACAAGAGAAGTATCTGACGTCCACCTCCTACCCGAACTATGATATCCCCATAGCCTCGCCTCTATAGTTCAGCCTTAAAATTATTAATCGATAGATGTGATTTTAGTTTTACCACAGCGCTTTCATACAGCCACCCATTCCCTCCTCTCTGAACCTTAATCGTATGAGCCGAGTTAGGTTGATGAGCATTGCCTCTTAACACATCGGCATATGACTTGCTCCACTAGTAAGTAGCGCGTACATGTTGGTTACCCTTCTTGACCCCTCCCTTCTGTAATGTAGGAGCCTTATTCTAATTATACACATGTTCCTTACTAAACTCCGCCATTTTGACATTTAAGGCTTTGTTATCACACCAAAGACCATGTGCTTTGGACACAGCTATGTCCGTTGCTACCGGGCAGTCATACCGTATATAGCCGAACCTAGACCCTGTGGAACGTCTTCTCTTGTTTGGAATATACACATCCGGCACAACTCCATAGTTGGAGAAGATTTTTTCTAACCCTGACACCCCCATAGACTTTGGTATGTCATCCACAAAAACAGAGTGTATGTTGTTCTCCCTAAGGTGCCCATCTCCTCTTGCCCCAGCTCCTCTACCACCATGTCTGCGGACCACTGGTTGCCATCCTCCATTCCCCTGCTTACTGGACTGCCCCACATAGACATTACCGAATCGCCATGGACGCCCGTTTTGACCCATACTCAGTTTTTTTTACTCTCGGTATGCTTGTCACTTAACTCTTCTACAATAACTTCAACTACAACTGATTTAGGTTATAGCAAAGTCGATGGTGGAGGTTCTATGGAGACTTTGCCAGAAGAGATCACCGTCCAACATGGGTCGTGTCATGTATAGGAGGTTCTTGGAAAATTAATGTATAAAATGTAGCCTTTTATGCAGCAGATTGAATATGGTAGAGTGCAGCTACACAGGGTGATTGAAAGTTTAATTCCAATTTTCTTAAGTTTTTGCATTGTTTTTGAGTAATTCTAAAGCGTGACAGTTGGTTTACTATATCTTAAGAGTATTGTTATTCAAGACAAAAAATTAGATCAGATTTTCAAATCCAGTGACGTGACAATTAATTAGGATATTTAAGGCAATACTGTTTATTATATCTTCTCTAATAATTAACTAATTATATCACTTACATATTGTTGGGTCTAGACGTGGACTTGTATATCATTTTTTATATTTTAATGATGCATAATAGGTTTAAGCAAGAATCTACCTATAACAGAGATGTGAGATTTCATTTTATTTTATATTTTTTTATTATTCTCAACAAGAAAGATACATGATTTAGGATAAAAGAAAATTTTTAAAATAAATCTATGCTTACATTTTATTGAAATAAATCCACTTATACATATTGTAAATATTATATTGAAACAAATAATTTAAAATTTACAAAGGAAAATGCTAATGACCGCTCATTGCGTGATCATTAGACTCGATATGTATATATTGTAATATATATATATATATATATATATGTAAACGTATTTTGAAAAATGTAAAAAGTATGTTGAGATTTTAATTATTTTGATTTTATATCTTTCTTAAAAACAACCCATAGGTTGTCATTAACTTGACCCATGTACAAAATATTTAGGATGTCCAGAATGGTATATATGGATTTGTGAATATTTAAGTGAATAAAGATTTTTGTATTAAGATTTTGAATTTGATCGGAGAAAAGAAAAGGAGGACGAAGTGGTATGCTATTAGACTAAATTTTGATTTTATTATACCTTACATCATATAAATTGTTTGTTAGGTCTTGTGGATCTTGTACAGTGGGTCTTGGGTCCAATAAAGAGTTTGGGGACCTCTCTCAAGGGAAGGGGTTCCAATGGGGGGCTTTGGATACTTCGATAATTTTTTTTTATTTTTTTTGTTGTTTACGTGCTATTTTAATTTTTATGTTTATAAATAATTAAAAAAAAAAGGTGTCTATTTTTTGGAGAGAGTCGTAATCGTTTTCTGATTATAGTGAAAATCGCAGTAACTATTCTTTTTGATTCATTTTTTTTTTTGTTTACTATTTTGTGTCCTATCAATCCTGATTAGGAAAACCGATTTCCTAACATTGTCATATATATATATATACTAGCATTATACACGTGCTATGCACGGTATCACACAAATAATTAAAAAAAAAATATTTGTTAGGCTTTATTTCTTGGCAATCCCGTTTGACAAAACTCCTTTCAATTGTATTTATTTTCGCACTTTTATTTCAGTGAGGCTATGACTGTTTAGATGCGAATCCAACCCGAATTGAGCCTTGCAGAGAAGTTTGTGATGCAAATACTTTCAAGATTGCCACTTCGCTGATTATTACGGGGGTCGAGCTGCCCGATCAGCTCGAAGGCCGAAGCAAAATGAAAAATTGCATTCAAAATTGTAATAATTTTTAGTTCCAGATTTTCCAGTTTTGGTCTTCCCGCTCGAGCGGGGAAAGTGACGCTCGAGCGGGTTTTGCGAGCTCACAGTATCTCTACTATTCCTGAAAAAGTACTGGATGGTGTGATTGGCCGCTCGAGCAAGGAAAAGGACGCTCGAGCGAGGAGCCTATATGAAATCACAAAATATAGAGTCTCCGCTCGAGCGGGAAGTCCCACGCTCGAGCGGACCGCGCGATCCCAGATTTCCAGATTCGTTATGGAGTTGGTTTTCTTCTGAAATTAGGATTGCTTTGGTTTTCTATAAATACTTGGTTTTCTCCCAAAGCTAAAGGTACTTCTCCAAATCTTCTTTTTGGATCTTAAGGTTTATATCTGGAGATATTTTGCTAGTTTCTTTGATATTTTTATTGAGTATTCAACTCATGGTTTAAAGAAGGTACATCAAAGGTTTGGTTTGTTATACAAAAGAGATATAGTTGTTCTTCGGTGGATTCTGAAGAATTCAAGCCTGAAACTTCAGTGGATTCTGGAGTGGTTCATTAGAAAGACAATTCCGAGGTGAAGATGGGGTTGGAAGAGGTACATAGAGGTTGGTTCAATTAGGCGTTGTGGATTCGCTGGGTAATTGAAAGTATACTTGTGTAATTCCTTTATATCTTCTTAGTGGATTGTTTTGTGGCTGTTGCCCGTGGTTTTTTTATCACAGTTGGAGGTGTCCAATTGTGGTTTTTCCACGTAAAAATCATTGTGTCAATTTGTTTTGATTGTTTGATTGAGATTGTTTTTTACTGCTTATGATTGATATATAATCACAAATCAACATCTAGGGTTTCTAGAATTTTCAATATTAATATTATATATTATTTAAAAAATATTTTAAAATATAGACAAAAAAGAAATTTAAAATCAAATGATTTTTAATTATTTTTATAATAATTACAATTATTATTATTTTAGTCTTGTCATCGATGGTGTGTTCTACATATTAAAAACAAAATTGTGTTATAACGTAATTAGTAAAAAATAAAGGCAAAAAATAGAATAAATTATAAAAATTATACTTACAGTAAAACATAAAAAAAACTATGTCATTGAAATTTTGTAATTGTAGTTTATCTTATGTTAGAGTTCATCCGATAATATACAAATCAAATATGCCAATTAATTTTTACCCTTTTATCTTCTTTATGAAACTCAATAAAAATGGTTGACATTAAAATTAATTTACGTAATAAAATAGCAAAGCGAACAAAAGGAGTCCCTTTTCTTGGTTATTCCAAATCTCCCTTCAAATATATCAATTATAATTAAGTCAACCATTAAAAATCAAAATTAAAGTTCAAACTTAAGCTACGCCCATTTAAGGCCTACCTGAAAACCATTATTTTGGTCTGGCACCATCATTAAGCTCTTGTTTGAGACGAGCTAACTTAGCTTGACTTTTTGTCTATTTTAACTTGATTAAAAAATTTGTGTTTGGGATAAATTTTGGCTTTTTGTAGTTGATTTAATAGTTGTACGAAAAAAAAAAAATGAAACGATTATAGTTTAAATGTGATATTTTATCTTATTGACTAAATTATCATGTTTTGTTTTTATTGATTAATTTAACCAAAATAGCTCATGCCAAAGTCTAAGACCAATATTTTGTTAATTTTAAAATTAATATGTATATATATAAATTTAATTTTCATATTAAAAATATTAATTACACCAATACTCATTCAACTATTTAGGAATATTAACTTATTCCTTAAGATAATTTTTCTTGGTCTAGACCCACTAAAACAATTCTCATTATTTGAATTATATGCCACTATTAAAATTAACCTATTAAATAAATAAATAAAACATATTTATATATAAAATAATGTAAATGAACACCCACAAACTTTAGTTTAACTATTTTAGTGTTTAAGAACTAATCTATTGATAAAAACTCGAATTTAGACTTGATTCTTTTTTTGACCTAATTTTTTAGACTGTACAGGTTATTTGACTACAATTAATATTGACAATGAAGTCTATTACGATTTATACCTTAAGGATAAATTTTACACTCCATATATAGATTTTTAAAAGAAGTAATATTATGCGATTATATTTTGATATCAAAATTTGGTACTATGTATTGTAACATCTCACATTATTCAATCGGCATCATATGGTACATGTAATTATTGTTGTTAAGATGTTCTATCAGATAGTACCAAATGCGACCATAACATTAAATTTCATATTTTAATTTTTAAGTATTCCAAAATTTCAAATGAGATGTGGCTTAATTATGAATAAAATTTTATTTTGGACTTTCCATTTAAAAGATTTTCAAATTAGACATATAGCTAGATGTGCCAATAGTTTTATGCCAAATATATTTCTTAGCTTTTAAAAAATTAAAACAAAAAAAAGTTTGTAAGACTTTAAAAAAAAAAAATTGTGAAATTTGAACCAAAAAAAATATAACTCTGCACAATAAAATTTGAAAATTAACATTAATAGGTCATGATTAATATACATTGTATGGATTCATGTTTATTATTAGCCCATAAATAAACTATATTTGGTGAAATAGTATTCTATTGTTATTATAATTTAAAATTCTAATTTATTTGCCATATCAATATCATAAATGAACTATACATTAATTTGAAATGTAATAATTACTTAATTTAAAATATGTTATCATAATAATTAAACGGTCAATAATTATAATCAAAGTAAAATGACTAATGATTTTATGTATTTTTATATTTTATTAATTTAAATTTAAAAAAAAATAGATTAGAAGTTTTAAGTTCATTAACTCAACTATATTTTTACCTATATAGTAGTATATAGATAGAAGTTTAAATATTGATATAGATTTTATAACATAACCATTGAAATTAAAATAGTAATAATGTCATTGCTTGTTTTGCAATCACAAAATTTAAGAAAATAATATTGGAAATGATTAAAAGGATATAAAAATTAACTTAATTTATGTAAATTAAATTTTGGACTAATCAAAAAATGACATGTATATTTTAAGAGATATAAAATTCAAAAAATATAAGAAAATTGGATTGAGATTTTCTGCCTCAAAGAGACCACAATGTTTATCGAATAACTAGATCATCCAAAAATAATAATAAAATCATAACTGTGTTTATTATTATCAAATTGATTTAATTTTTTTTAATAGATGTTCTAGGCATGAAAAAATTATAAAATGAATGGCTCATCATTTCATAGTAAATCCAGAAATCCACGGTGCACAACACCAGGCCTTAGAGCATCTCCAACTATGCTCTCTAAAATGCCTATTCAAAGTACACAAAAAACTATCTTCTTTATTTTGCCTAACTAGTTTAGCTAGTGTACACTCCAACCATACTCTTTATTTTAACTAACCAATCAAACTAACTTAACTAATTTTTAAAAGAAAACTATTATGAATATTAATAAATAAATAATCTTTTTATGACATGTTCATTGACATAAATAAATAAATAAATAAAATTAATAAATCCCAAACTTATTTTTAGAAAAAAAAATTATAATCATTGATATAAAAAAATTTTTGCTCATTGACAGCAAGTCATACTGAGAAGCAAACATGTAAAACATAGAGGTGGAACTAACATTTTATAATTAAAAATTCAGCAATATTTTCACTAACTTGATACTTAAATTGAGGAGATTTTTAATTTAGCAATTTTTTGTTTACCAATATGAAACTTGTTTTATTGCTTTCTTGAGTAAAAAAGAAAACACACACACACACAGAGTGAGAGAGAATCACATAAAATTTCACCTTTGAAAACAGGCTTAGCAGCAATTTGTAAACAATGCAAAACCAAGACAATACCCATATCAAGAAGAGTGAGAATGGGTAAAATACACAACATGATTAGAGAGCATAAAGTAGTTTGAGGAAAATAATATGTACTTTTCAACAGCTGAAAGTACTTCCTTCTTCTCAATCTTTCCACCAACACCAGTAGCCAGATCTAATGCTCCAGACTTGGCCATCTTCCAACCAAATAAAAAACAGAAAATGTAACAAAGAAAAAAAAAATTAAAATCACAAATAGAAGTGAACCCATTTGAACAATTAATTATAAATTGATAAAAAAAAATGTAGTAATAATTTGATTTGATTCCCACAATTAGTAAAAAAGAATCAGATTATTTGCAGCAGCAGCAAATGCTGTGAGTGTTTACAAAGGAGAGAGATTTTGAAATCCAGGACTTGAATGGACATCCAAAATATAAAGAGCAAAAAAATAAATAGCACTAAATGTAAATAGCACTAAATCCAAGTCAAAGCACTAAAATCCAATAAGAATTAAAACCCAACAAGTTTGTCTCCATTTCAGATTTCAAGCAGCAAAATTTGAAACAAACCCAACTCCAAATCCAAGTCAAAGCACCAAAATTCAGAAGATCAAAAACAGATGTGCCAGCAAACCCAAAAATAAAATCCAGTCAAACTTGAATTAAATAAAAACATAGCTTCAAAGCTAAATAAAAACAATTAATTCCTTTTTTCAAGGATTTGCATCTGACGTTGGCGAATATATTGTGCATGCAATGGAGGTGTTAGGTTTTATTATTGGCAATCCCGTTTGACAAGGATTTCTTTAAGAAATTGATTTTCTTCCAAAACTAGGATTACTTTTGGATTTCTTCCAAAACTAAGATTGCTTTTGGATTTTCTATAAATAGTTGGTTTTCTCCCAAAACTATTTAATTCCTCCAGATCTTCTTTTTGGTTCTTAAGGTTTATATCTGGGGATATTTTGTTAGTTTTCTTTGATGTTTTATTGAGTTTTCAACTCATGGTTTAAAGAGAGTACATCAAATGTTTTGTTTGTTATATACAAGAGAGAGAGAGAGTTGTTCTTCGGTGGATTCTGAAGAATTCGAGCCTGAAGCTTCGGTGGATTCTGGAGTGGCTCATTGTAAAGATAATTCCGAGGTGAAGACGGGGTTGGAAGAAGCACATAGAGGTTGGTTCAATTAGGCGTGGATTCGCTAGGTAATTGAGGGTATACCTGTGTAATTCCTTTAAATCTTCTTAGTGGATTGTTTTGTGGCTGTTGCCCGTGGTTTTTTATCACAATTGGAGGTGTCCAATTGTGGTTTTTCCACATAAAATCATTGTGTCGATTTGTCTTGATTGTTTGATTGGGATTGTTATATACTGTTTAAAATTGATACATAATCACAAATCAACATATAGGGGATTTCTAGTTTTTTCAATTGGTATCAGAGCGGGTCGTTCTAGTTTTTTTAAAAACAATTCTTTTAGAACGAGATCTTGTTTGATTTGTGATAATGAATTCAATTCGTGAGGATGAAGAGCTTGAGCAAGCTTATGAAAAATTGTATAAGGAGTCTCTTAAGTTATTCAAATTAAATGACAAACTCACAACGAAAATGGCTGAAGGGCAGTGAAATGACCGTTATATTCCCGAAAACCGGATGAGGAAAACCCGGAATAGGAAGTGGCTGATTAAGAGAACCCAATACCTATTGTAAAATGTCATGTTGTAGGTCCCGAACATGGTGTGAAATCCAATAAAAATTGAGTAATTCTACATATACAAAATTAAACTACAAAATGGACTGGACCCTATCGTACGGACGTATACATTCTTATTACTTTTTTGAAGCTTAATTTTGTGATAAACAAAAGTGTGTGATAAACAACCATGGTGAACGTATACCACGAAATACATCATGCATCAAGTGCTATAGAAAAGAAACTCAACAATTATGTGTACACAACAATATGTCCCTTTAATACATAACAATACGTTTTGTATTTTTAGGTTTCAGGAAATAGTCGAAAGCTAAAGGGACATATTGTTGTCCCTTTAATACATAACAATACAATGTTGTCCCTTTAATACATAACAATATATCCCTTTAATACATTTTGGTTTTTGGCCATTTTGGTTATCTTACTCATGTTTTTGTTGTGGAAAAATAAAGTGAGAAGTCAAAATCTGCCACACTTAGTTTAGCTAGTACTTACCTCAGAAGTAGTATCAATAAGTTATCATATTTATATGTTAATATTACTTGAGTATTTGTGTGAGTGTTTATTCCAACACCATTTGTTCCTTAGAGAACAAACTATGGGACTCATCAGCAGAGGATGAAAAGTCAATCTGAACGGACAAGGATTTTAATTGATATGAACAATTTTATAATCATGATGTGAATGCTATTGAAATAAAAATGATGGATGTAACTGAAGATAAAATTTCTGAAATTATTGGCAATTTGTAGAATATATGGAACTCATGATAGTTTGTTGCCCAAGTTTTTTTGGGCTTCAATAAATAGATGAAAGAAAGTTGTATCAGTAAAATTTATTAAGCTTGGTGCGTGAATCTGGGAGTAACAAGAGACTTTGAAAGTCACATAATAGAGGGATAATAAAGTAATAGAGAGACCTAATTTAGAGATGGAGAACAAGAAATTTAAAGAAAGGTGAAATTAAGAGAATTGGTTCAAGTTCAAAGCAGCAACAACAACTTTGAAGTTAGTTGATTCGAAGATTTTTGATGTTTTAGAATATTTACCATGTTATACTAAAATGATATTGCTAGATTTCTTCTCTTCTTCTTCTTTTTTTTTTCTTTTTTTTTTTTAAGGGAATTTTGGAGTCTTTAGGGATATTTTGTTGTTTTGGTTTCCTAATTCTAGAAGGTTGCATACTTAGCCTCTTGGTTCCTTTGTTGGTCTTTGGCGCAGCCGTGCTTCTCATCTACTTGGTTGTTAAAGAGTTGTCACCAAATTGCCCTCTAAGAAGTTCTTTAGCTATCGACTATTTTTTTAATCTCCCAAAGTGAGCCTTTTGTGCTAGTATATAACTAGGGATGTGAGCTTCCAGTTTTGGAGTATGTAACGCCCTCAAAATAAACCCATTAAATATATCATTGACATGCAATATTTAAAGAAAACAATTCATTAATTCATTCATTAGAGTATTACTAAATAAAAGCATTACATGTAACATCAAATTAAATGCCCTACGGGCTAACATCTTTCCAAGCCAACACTTGGATACAAAAATATGAGTTCTAACTCAAATACAAGTAAAGCCCTAGGCTTGAATGTTTACATGTACTATCAAATAAATAAATAACAACTAAACTAAACAGAGTCTTCAACTCCAATTCCTTCCAAGCTAAGTCCTTGGAGGTAGCTTATCACCTGAACCTGAAAATGATGTTCCCATAAAGGGTGAGCCACAGCCCAGTAGAAAAATACTAAACCAAATATAAGCATTGAATAAAGATCAATAGTATCCAATAGATGGTAACCAAAATAATCAAGTACAATACATTATACAGTCTCATGACACTAATGTCTTGAACGTTTCACTTTTGACTATATTCAATATGGCTTCAGAAACCTGGCCAAACTACAACAGTGACTATATATATCATATATTGCACTCATACTTCCAATATCAATCAAACAAATGAGACTCAGGCTCCATATCAAAACACTTCATACTTTCCCTGTTATACACATTTTAGTGCGTATCAATTGACTATGTAAAAACACTTCAATAGAAATAGCACCACTATAATAGTGATGCTAAGAGTCCATCCCCCTTATTCTCCTCCCATAACAAAATCCGTTTAGAGGTCCATCTCCCTATCTTTCCCTTAAACCGTGGGAGTACATCCCTAACGTTCCTCCAAAACAAGAATGCATATGCAATGCTCACATCAATACATGTATTTTCTTGTATTAATTCAATGGTCTAAATTTATCGACTAACGAAACCAAATTGATTAGTTTCAATTTCCCTAATCCACATGCAATGTCCCTACAAGAAATAACGACCATCCTCCACCGATAGCCTAAAACATTATTTCTAGACTGGAAATAAAATATGATCAACATTTAAATAGGCGAGGATTTAAGTTATCCAACTAACACCATTTAATCAATGAAATTCCTCAATTTCATGAATTAAAACCCAAGATTCCCCATATTTCCTAAATTAATTATACAAATATTTATTAATACAAACTAGGTTTTTCCCAAAATTATCAAAGTTACCCCCAAATATCAAAATACCAAATCTTAGAAGAACAAAACTTATAAGATGGAGTAAGGAAATCCCTACCTCGAGAAAAAATAACCCGAATGGAGAAGACGGAGATGAAGACCCAAAATCCATGTGTCCAACAACCACCAAACGTTCAGATATTAAATGGAAGCCCGTCGATCACTCTATCTTTTTAACAAAGAACTTAGGGTAGAAAATACACTCTAAGTAGATCAACATTAAGGAGAGAAGGTGTGTAGGGAGAGGGAGGAGACTGTTCTAGGGTTTAGAATGCAATAAGGGAGATGAAAAATTGGACCCAGAAAGTCGGGTTCTCGGATTTATGTAGTCGATCCCCGCGAGCTGGAAAATCCCGCTCGAGGTCAGACACAGACTCACGCTCGATCGTAAAAGAGCGCTCGAGCGTCGATTGCACACTTCCAGAAGTTTTGCAGGCGTGTACCGCTCGAGCGGATGGGACATGCAGAGTAACAGTACTGGAGATGAAAAAAACACGCTCGTAGCGTTCAAAACTCCATCCGAGCGTATAAGCCAACAAACGAACGATCCCGCTCGAGCTGTTAAAACTTCCGCTCGAGCGTAAGGCCAAAAATCTGGGCAATCACCTTTTAGGTTTCAAAGTGCAAGCCAACCTGTTTCAAACACTGCCATCACAAACCTAAGACGCCTAATACAAAGAGTAAAGGCTAGAAGTGATGATGATACAAAAACAAGTCCAACGGAACCAAGTCCAGAATACAGTTATGACAAAGGAGAGAAAAACCGGGATCGCTATAACCTCCCCCCCTTAAAGAATTTACGGATCCCCGAAATAAGCATAAGAGTTTTATTCGAAAAAAGTTTTTTTTTTTTAATTGACAATTCAAATAGTATAACAACTGATCCAAATACTGGTCATTTCATCTCCTTTTCAAGAGGCATTTTCACCATTTATAACATAACAACTTGCATTATCAACATGAATTTTTGTTCTTCAAATCTGTCATACAGATTTTCAATATATATAATTTTCATCTTCCGATATCATATTCATCTCAGAGTGATAACTCCGAATTCTACAACACACACAACATATACAGTGTTACCATAACCCTCCATTATAGGCAAGTTTCGAAATTACTGCTCATTAACCAAACATAACTATGTTCACAACTTAAGTTATATTTAATACACTTAAGGTGCAATATACATAACAAAATAAGCAAAACATTGCCTCAAGGCATCTACAAATAATCCGGATATTTTTCTCGGACCTCCAAACTCGCGTTCCCATGTGTTCGGCTTTCACTCACCCCGTGATGTTTCCACAAAACTTTTTACTAATAGTATATGCCTCGGCAAAACTCTGATCCGTTCATGTATCCAAGACCGGACGGTCTTCCTTATATCGATCCTCATTCTACCTTCAAGTCGGTCCATCCAAATACGTGCGACGATCCGGCTTCATACGTGCTGGAGGCATACTCACATGAAACACTTGATGTACCTTCCCAGGATAACTTGCGGCGGGCAAGGCTAAACGATAAGCGGCCTCGCCAATCCTTCAAAGGATCTCAAAAGGGCCAATTAAATCAAGGGGACAACTTCCCACTCTTCCCGAAACCTCATCAATCCCCGCTAGGTGAGTGATCTTTAGAAGACGCTTTGATCACCCACCTCAACGGCCAAAAGGTCTCCTCGGTACGGTCGGCATAAGATTCTGACGATCTCTGGGCTGTAATAAGCCTCCTACGGATAAGCTTCAACTTTCTCCGTCGTTCCCTTCCAATTCTGGGACCCAGCAAAGGTGCGTTCGCCCACCTCGCCAGCAAACTGGAGACCTACACGATCGCCGTTACAAGCCTCAATTGTGCCATACCGAGTACTAGACTGAAACTGTTTGGTGTAAGCAAACCCACTAATGGGCAAGTGCCTCTCCCACGACCCGCTAAAGTCAAGAACACAACCCGACAGCAATCGCTTGTAGAACCCGCATTTTTGACCGTCGCTCAAGACTTTGGACGTCCACCGGTTTGGACAACTTCGGTGATTATCCATGTTCTGTGTTCGTTGGAAGTTCCCGAAGTGCGCTCGCGCGCCTTGCTCAGGATCCCCGAACTCGGCCGTTAGTGTCTGGTTTTGGCACCCCAAACCACTTGTTTTTGCCTTGGAAGCAGGATAGCTTGCTAGACCATCCCCACGCCACCACGGCTTGGCTAGCATGCCACGCGGTTGGTGTCTGCTGTCAGCGCGGCAATGTTAGTTGGCGGCCGCACTATTGTTGCCGGTTAGCATATTTGTGGCCGGTCGGCACTCGTTTTTGCCCGAAAGAGCGGATTTTGCTGGGCCGGATTGGCTGTCATCTGCTTTGCAGGAATTTTAGACGCTGTCGTTGCTTTTGCTCCCCTCCATTACACGTGTATGGGAGGGGATCTCCCGCTTGTAAGCTTTTGGTCTTGTAAGCGTTTACAAGAATATAGATAGAGGACTCTCTCTTTAACAAAGAGGAGAGGGACTAGGTTTAGAGAGAAAGATATTTTGAGAGCAAAAAATAGCCATTGTTGAGCTCTTGTCTAGGTTTGAGTTACTACATTTCTATCTCTCTTCCTCTCATTGTCACTATGTCTTTGTTGTGGCTTACTATGCAGCACAAACACCTAGTGTTCACCGTCCTTGCGGGGAAATAGGGCTTTCAAGGGGGCGGTTCTTGAATTTCTTGGACTGGTTTTGCAGCCAAAGGAGGCCATTTGGAGCGTCATTTGTGAAGAAGGCTTCAAGTGAAGAATCTAGTCCATTTGTCCCCATTTTTGCATTGATTTGTATAGACCGCATCTTAGGGAGCTGTTTTTGTGGCTTATGTATAACATAAAAAGTTCTGTTTTACGCACCCCTTTGATTTTTTTAAGAGTGTTTTGTTGTTTGAGGGTGTTGACCAGCCCTTAGGCCTTTAAAGGCTCATTTTGAGCCTTGTGCTAGCTCCGGGGATTTTGGTGTTTGGAGTTCTTTCACCACTGACAATCTTGGGATTTCAGGGTGAAGATACGTTGCCTTGATAGTCCCAAGAAGCAGAGGCCACCCCTCTCCTGTTTCCTGTGAAAAGGACTATTTGTCCTGCTTAAGCGGAGCCTATGCTGGAGTGTTGTTGAGGCATGTTTGGTTTGTTTCATGCTTGATATACCTATAACATAACTGATTTTAGTGGTTTTTGGTTACTCCATGGGTCAATGCTTAGCATAGTTTGCCATGTAAGTGCCTATATTTATGCCGCTTAACATGTTTAGGTTGTTTAGCCTTTGTTGCAGGCATGTTGTTAGTGCATTGTGAAGATTTTGTGCTTATCTGACATGTTTTAGTCTGTCCCTAAGTGTTGGGTGGGTTGATTTTGGCATGCTTGATGTAGCTCCTTTATTGGGCTTGTTTGCCTGAGTATGTTGCATGTGTAGCATGAGATCTTTGCATCGAATTTGGTGATTTGGGGTCCCCATCCACATTTATTTCAGTTCCCATTTCCATCTTGTTTGATTGCCTTGCATGCCTCTTTGATGCCTTGTAAGCAGGGGTGCATGCCCATGTTTGGTTGTCTAGTGTATTGGCTTTGTAGTTGAGCCACCTAGATGCCAGTCTAGAGTCGTTTTGGCCTTGTGACATGCTAAAATCTGTTTTAGTAGTTTAATGCATGCCATGTTTGGTTGTGATAACAGGGCTTCCAAAGTTCTGGACTTGCTTCAAGTACTATGACCATCTTGCATGCACTTGCTTGTCTGTTTAATATGATTTTGGCATTCATTGTTATAGACATGATTTAGAGCTCATGTTGCATGGTTAATTGTTCGATGGATTTGTCCGCTTTCCGAAGTGTGCTTGAGGTTGTTATTTGCGCGCTAAGTGTTGGCCTTATTAGAGCTGGGCCTAAAATTCATGTAATAGGCCGCATCTTGCCAGTCCAATTTGCGATTGCGTATGTATGCTTGCATGGATTGCTAGTGGCGCTGCCATTGTCATGTTGCGATTCCTAGCTTGTATGCCTAGGTTGCATGCCATCTTGCATGCATTCGCGTTGTCCTTGATTTGGGGTGATAGGATTGGGAGTTGTTGTTTGATTGGTTTGCATTGACATTTGAAATTCAAAGTGCCATACTTGGTTCTTGGCCATCATTGCATGGGTATGCGGGTGATTGGTGCGTCCGAGATCGAGGGCACATGCCCTTTGATGCCATTACAAGTGATAAGGAGACGATGGTTGGTGGCATACGATGACTTTTGAATTGTGCTTGCCATTGCTTGCCTTGCCCTCTGTTGCTTGGAGTTGCAGGGTTTCTGTAGCCTTCTTGGCCGACCGCAGTGTTAAGGGTGCTGGCCCGGCAATTATTTACATCTGCCGATACTTCATTTTTGTGCCGAGGATAACAACCAGGCCGGTGAGTTCCATTCAGCGGGGTGGTACTGCCCCAGTGTCCAGGATTGCAACCCTGAGGTCTTGACAGCCTCCAGAGGAGTGAAGGAAGGGAAAACAGAAGGGGCAGCCGTATGCATGCTGGCGTTTCTCCGGAGGGCGATTTTCTGTTTCTTAGCTTATTTAATTTGTTATTAAATTAGTTAATTTTAATATTAATTACTTGTCGTAGTTAATTAATTGTAAACTTTATCTTCGCGTCCCCTCCGATGAGGGAAAAATCTGTAATAAGTGTGCGTGAGGTGTGTGTATGTCTTTCAACCTCACGGTGCTTTTCTTCCTTAGTTTACCTGCTGTTATATGAGATTAGGGGCATGTTTAAATTCAGCAATACCCTTATGATGCATGCGTGCTCATGCATTTGTATTACATGCATTAGGTCGCTGGTACATCACAGCTAAACTGCATCCTTCAAATGCAAGAAATGGTATATCTGATATTGGTGTGCATTTGTCTACGATATCTGTTTAGGAGTACCACCTATTTCTGAGCAGACCATTTGTATGCGATGCATTAGTACACTCAACATGGACTTGATCATGCATGTTTGCTAACGACGTTCTGTTTGGCACGCGAGGGTACG
>NW_021027818.1:82012-95701 GCF_004153795.1 Camellia sinensis | reverse complement strand
CTTACCACGAGAGGGAGAGTGATTATGGACAAAACAGACATAACCAAATATTTTGGGAGGAATAGAAAACAAGGACTGAGAACCGAGGAGGACGTGAAGCGGAGCCTGTTTGTCCAAGACCTGGGTAGGGAGACACATGTTTTGTCCTGTCATGTTGAACTGGATTGTGAGCAATGTTGATGGCGGCTTTATTATCACAGTATAACCGCATGGAGTCCGTCTGAGCAATACCTAGATCACTCAACAATAATTTGATCCATAAAAGTTCACACACACCTTGTGCCATAGCTCTAAACTCAGCTTCTGCACTTGACCTGGCAATCACATTCTGTTTCTTACTCCTCCAAGTAACTAGGTTGCCGCCAACAAATGTGCAATACCCTGAAGTTGATCTCCTATCAGTCACTGACCCAGCCCAGTCAGCATCTGTATAGGCTTCTACACGAAGATGATCATACTTTGAAAAATACAGACCCTTACCAGGAGCAGACTTCAAATACCTCAAGATTCTCATGACAGCCTCAAAGTGAATCTGATGAGGAGCATGCATAAACTGACTAACTACACTGACAGCAACAGCAATATCAGGACGGGAGTGAGATAGGTAAATGAGCTTACCCACTAATCGTTGATAGCTCCCCCTATCCACAACTTCTCCTCCTTCATCATCCCCCAATTTCTGATTGGGTTCCAGTGGGGTGGCACATGCCTTGCAGCCAAGCATCCCAGTTTCCTTCAACAGGTCAAGCACATATTTTCTTTGTGAGATAAATATTCCATCCTTAGAGCGAGCAACTTCAATTCCCAGAAAATACTTCAAGCTTCCCAAGTCTTTGATTTCAAATTCTTGAGCTAAATATTTCTTCAACAGAGGTATTTCCCCACTATCATTGCCTGTAAGAACTATGTCATCTACATAAACAATAAGTGTTGTAGTCTTTCCGCGTGAGGAATGTTTCACAAACAATGTGTGATCTGCCTGACTTTGTTTGAAGTCATATTTAACCATAGCCTGAGTGAATCTCTCAAACCAAGCCCTTGGAGACTGTTTGAGACCATATAATGACTTCCGAAGTTTGCATACTTTGCCTTCTGTTTGATGATCCTCAAAACCCGGAGGAATGTCCATATATACTTCTTCTTCGAGGTCACCATGGAGAAAAGCATTCTTGACATCAAACTGATAAAGCGGCCAATCTAGATTAGCTGCTAGAGAGAGAAGTACTCTGACTAAATTCATTTTAGCCACAGGTGCGAAGGTCTCCTGATAATCAATGCCATATGTCTGAGTAAACCTTTTTGTCACAAGTCTTGCCTTGTAACGCTCAATAGACCCATCTGCTTTGTGTTTCACAGTATATACCCATTTACAGCCCACAGGTCGTATGCCCGTAGGTAACTCAGTCAAATCCCAAGTGCCATTCTTCCTAAGTGCTTTCATTTCCTCAATCATGGCTAGTTTCCACTCAGAGATAGCAAGAGCATCCTGAAAATGGTTAGGAATGCTAACAGAGGAAATATTGGACACAAACGCTCTATATGAGGATAACAAATGAGAGTATGATACAAACTGGGAGATAGGATGTTGAGTACAAGATCTCACACCCTTCATTTTGGCAATAGGAACATCAAGATCAATGGACTCACGGTCTTGCTCAACCAAATCATAGATGTTATGCAAATCATGTACTTGCTCTCATTTTTCTTAACTTACCAGGCAAATCTTTACTAACCCATCTAAGATTTCAGATACCACTCAACAGTTAGAAGCAATGGTTGGAGATATTGAAGATGCAGTTTTCTCTGTTGTGAATCAAAAAAGGGGAAATATACTCGCTTCAAATTGATCAACTCCGTCAGTTTCAACAGTAATGACATTATTCGGTATTATTTTTTCTTTATTAAGAATACATATTGCATAGTTAGATCAAAGATGGGACTGCACAGAAAATTTTAGTGTAGTCATTGAATGCAGGACCCAGGATCGAGGCAAGAAAAGTTCTTTCAAGCTGTAAGATCCATGAATTGAATTGAGGATTTGTTGGTCAGTCCTGTGAAGTTCCGACCTCAGTGGTGCCATCTTATGAAATCTGTGGATTCTAGAGTAGACAAAACATTGACTTTGCTCCGGCGACAAGTTATTGCAGATCACCGAGCTCTTCTTTCAACTCTAGGGTGGCCACCAAAAGTTTTTACATCAAAAATAGAAAGTGGGAAGATCTCTATCCTTCCAAATCCATTAGTTTTGATGCAAGTAGACAAACAGAAGGCCTATTCTGAGAGTTTTCTAGAACTTTGTGCTTTGCAGCATTTGCAGACACGGAGGGAAGAGCGACAGCTTGGCCTTTGGGAAAAAAGAAGCTGAATACAGGGCTTTGGGCCATTGATGAACTGGTTTCTCCTATTGCGTCACGGTCAGAATATCACTTCTCGAAATTCTTACTTTTCCAAACTAGCGATGACCTTTTACAGACAGAACACGAGAGGGACCCCAAACATCAGAATATATTAATGAAAGAGGAACGAAACTTTTATTCAAACTGGGAGTAAAAGAAGCTCTATGTTGTTTTCCAAGTTGACAAGACTCATAAAGAAAGTCAGACACATGATGATTTGCGAAATTAGAAGGAAATAAATGCTTAAGTAAATGAAATGAGGGATGCCCAAGACGCCGATGCCACAGCCATAAATCAGCGGGGGTAGTAGAAGACGTGGTGGAAGAATAAGCAAGTTTGTCTGGTTGATCTAGGAAGTAGAGACCATTTTCTGCACTACCACTGCCAATCGTCCTCCCCGTGACAAGGTCCTGAAAAAGACAATGATCAGGAAAAAACGTCACACTACAATTCAAATCCTGGGTAAGACGACTTAAAGATAACAGGTTAACAGAAAACTTGGGAACATGGAGAACAGAAGAGAGATGTATGGTAGGAGTGACTTGGACTAAACCTTTTCCAGAAATGGAAGAAACAGTACCATCGGCAATTCTAACTTTGTCCTGACCTGAAGAGGGCTTATAGACAGAGAAAAGATCAAAAGAGCCAGACATATGATCGGAGGCACCAAAATCAATAATCCAAGGCAAAGATGTATGACACAGGAAAGCACAAGGAGAAGATGCTAAGTTACCTGAGCGGGCAAAGGACGAGGAAGCGGTACTGAAAGCAGTAGAAGATCGGCGGTCCAACAATTGGCGCAAAGCATCCTCCAGCTCAGTATCAGAAGCTTGGGTAACAGAAGTAGAATTAGAATCAAGGGTATCCACGGCACTAGACTGATGAGCCCGAGAATAGGAACCACGTCCTCTAGATGGGCCTGACCGACCTCCTCGAGAACCAGACCGATCGCCTCGCCCCCCGGATGGAGTCCCATGAAGCTTCCAACACGTCTCACGAGTATGCCGCGGCTTCTTGCAATAATCACAGAAAACAGACTCCTTAGCAACAGACGGAGGAGGCAGGCTGAGGCCATCTCGAGGAGTAGATAGTAATGCGGAACGGTCAGTAGAGACAGGGGACATCATAGCAGATCGGCGGCTCTCCTCATTTTGTACATAGGCAAATGCCTCCTGAAGTGAAGGAAGAGTGTCCATACTCAGAACTCGACCCCTAACTGGATCATACTCCACATTTAGGCCGGCCAAAAATTTAAAGACCCATTCCCGTGCGATGAACTTCTTGTACCCGACAAAATCGGTAGGGCAAACGGGTTTATAGTCTTCCAGATGGTCAAGGCGTTTCCAGCCGTTGGTGAGGAAAGTGAAGTACTGAAGAACAGTCTGCTCCCCCTGAAGTGAGCTCTCAATAGAGCGGCGCAACTCAAATGTCTGTGAAAAATTCCCTTTGCGGGAATAGGTAACAGCCACAGCCTCCCAAACGTCCTGGGCAGTCTCCATAGACAAGTAGCTCTCACCAAGTTCTGGAACCATCGAATGGATAAGCCAACTCATAATCAAAGAGTTGGTAATCTCCCATTGGTCATAACCTGAGTCAGTGGTACTAGGTGCCTGTATCCTGCCATCAACATACCCCATCTTCCCTCTGCTCTTCAAGAACATAGTCAAACTTTGAGACCATGCGAGGTAGTTCTGACCATTAAATAGAGATGCAGTGATTTTCAGACTAGGGTTGGGGTTCTCAGTCATGATAGTAGGTAGAATAGGACTCTCACTCTTTGGTGTTTGAGAAGAAGAGGACACACTGGTGGAATCTGTCATGGATACAATACTACCGAACCCGCAACAAAACTAGTGGCAATCACAAACCCAGAAGGTAGATAACAGGCACAATGATCACTATAAAGACATTAAGAAACCATTTTGTTTTTTTTTTTTTTTTTTTTTTTTTTGTTTGTTTTGTTTGTTTTGTTTTTTTTTTGTTTTTTTTGTTTTTTTGTTTTTTTTTTTATTATATATATATTGATTTATTTATGTATACATGTATTTATATATAAATATATATATTAGGCTATAGTTATATATATATATATATATCAGGATATTATATGGAGGTATTTATGTATACATGTATTTATAGAGAAATTTAGATATTAGGCTAGATTTATAGATATATCCGGATAGATATAGTGATATATACCTGGGTAGGAGATCAGAGGACGACGAGGGGGGTTGGAGACGAGCGACAAAGGGGATGAGTGGGCTGATCGGGGAGGAGTGACGAAGACGGCAGAGGACGACGAGGGCGATGAGCGACGAACCGCTGGAGGAGCTGAGATCGACGAGCTGACGAAGCTGAGACGGAGACGAAGACGAAGCAGAATGACGACTGTGGCTGAAGATCGACCCAGCAGATGATCCAACTAGGTATGTTTTGAATCCTAACCCTAGAGGTGAAGCTCTGATACCATGAAGCTTGGGTAACCAGCTTAGGGAATGATAGAATATCACCCCCTATTTATAAAAGAAGATTAGGGTTTACAAGAAATGCAATTTACAAGATGATCCCTGAGTGCTATCCCTGAGTGCATAAAATGATTACAGTGATTACAGACAGACCCTAGTGTGCCTTTCGGCGAATATAATATGCTAACACTTAATATAATATGCTAACAGTTTGAATTACACTGTCTATTGTGATGCGTCCGAGGATGGACTTGGTTGTGTCTTGATGCAAGAGGGAAAAGTTGTGGCTTACGGTTCACGACAATTGAAAACTCATGAGAAAAATTACCCCACCCATGATCTAGAATTAGCAACGGTGATTTTTGCTTTGAAAATTTGGAGGCATTACTTGTACGGTGAGAAGTTTGAAGTCTTCTCCAATCATAAGAGTCTAAAGTATTTGTTTTCTCAAAAAGACTTGAATTTACGACAATGGAGGTGGATGGAATTTATGGAGAATTATGACTTTAAGTTACACTATCATCCAGGGAAGGCTAATGTGGTGGCCAATGCTTTGAGTCGAAAATCTGTGAGTAGTTTGGCAAGTGTGGCCATTCGGGAATTGGATATGCTAGATATTATTGGCAAGTTTGATTTGCACTTGGGTGAGTCTAGAGAGTTCTACATTGTTTACCTTGAGTGCTCAACCTACCTTGATTAGTAAAGTCATAGAGGCATAACAAGGAGACTGTGGAATGATGTCAATCCGTGTTAAAGTTTCCAATGGGAAGGAGAAAAAAGGTTTGAACGTCCACTCGGATTTGAGTGTACGTTACCTCGACCGTTTGTTTGTACCATAATCTTATAGAGATGAAGCACTACGGGAGTTCCATCACTCACACCTTGCAGTACATCCGAGAGGCACTAAAATGCATTATGATCTTAGTCGTCAGTTTTGGTGGACGGGTATGAAGCGGGATGTCTCTTTATTTGTATCGAAGTGCCTTACTTGTCAACTAGTGAAGGCCGAACACCAAAGACCAGCGGGTTTGTTACAACCCTTACCGATAGCCGAGTGGAAATGGGAGCGTGTTACCCAATGGCTTAAATAGAGGAAGTCAGTGTAATTATTAATACCATAGGGTAGCAAGTGTATTGAAGCCAAACCTTTGGGGTGGACAGCATAATTTATCTCTAACCACTGGAGTCAGGCAGTGGCGAGAACCAGTTTACATCATTAGGTTTAGGAGGTTGTGGTTTTATTCTCCACTTTCTCAAATGTACCTGGAAAAAAAAAGAAAAAGAAAAAAAAGACAAGTAATTGATCCTCTTTTTTATGTACGCTGAATTTACCATGCACACGAGGCCATTAATTGGGGCAATTGCAAAAGGTTGGCAGACCAGTTTGAGAAGATCTGTTCAGCTGTGAAGGCTGCATCTCTGTGTGAATGATGGCAGACATTAAAGTTTTACCTAGTTTAGTCCTTCCAAGTTCTCAATTGTCAAGATGCATACTTGCCTGACATAAATCACTAATGACTTTTGATATTCCTTTATCATTTTGCATAGTACTTTTAACTGAAACCAGCTTGCATTGGAGATAATAAAGTTTCTCTTGCTTTCATGTTTTTTAATGGCCTTTTTATTGGAACTGAAATGGAATTATATATTTATTTCAGCTTGTGGGAAAAAGCAGTCCTCATTAGTTACAAATTATTTTCAGTTCCCATATATTGCTAATCAGTCTATTTTACTTACTGTGTACTAGTTAGTATTATTTTTCACTTTGATAATTTTGATTATAATTTATTGTCACACCAATAAAACTATTTAACAGTTACTACTTGACCAAAAATTATGATCCTGCAATCTTCTTATGGACCCTTGAAACAAATAAGAGGAAGAATGCTACGCGTAATCATGTCTTTAGTTCTTTTATTTCTTTCCGTGAGATCCAAGTTATATATTTTATTTTAGCTGACTGTGCTACCCATCCAAATCGATACTTTACAACATGATAATATGTTAGGCATGTGTTCCTTCTTTGATGACACTGCTATGCTCATTCTTGCATTGTTTGGCTTCAATACCATGGGAAGATTCATGTTTTTTTTATTTTATTTTAATTTTTTTATATCTATTATCATCCTTAATTGATTTTTCAATTCTGGATAACAGGTGAAAGTCATTTTCTTCTCAGAAACAGGGAGCGTGCAGCTCCATTCATGCGTCAAGCTGCCCTAAATTATTGGCCATATGCTGCTTTCGCATTTGTGCCATGACGAGAAGAGGAATCTTCCTTTGGTGGAATGTGTACATGTATTTTCTTTCTTTTCTTTTTTGGGAGAACATATAGGAATGCTTTTTTTTCCCCCCCTTCCTTTTTTTTTTAAAAAAAAAAAAGAAAAGGAAAGATTAATATCTTAAATGTTCTTACAAGCTTCCTTCGGAATAATTTCCTAGTTTTGTGAATAATCTTGTCTTTTTTTTTTTTTTTGATTGGCACCGGGTTGTCCGGATCAAAGCCCGACTAATCCCCAAATTATCTTGTCATTTAACCAGCAATAAATCTTAGAATAGTATCAGAACTATTTTAAATTATTCCTTGCTTCATTGAACAGAAGCAGCTATCATTATTCTTTCTTCTATTGACTTGAAGGATTGATGATAAATGGGGAATTCTTTTTGCAGCAAAACCAGATTTTTTTGCAGTCACAACTATCTACTTCATGTTAACTTCTACTTTGATTTGGAAAGCTGTTATATCTTGGATAAGTTTACTTATCAAATTTCTTTATTTATTGCAGTAGTAGGGGGTAGAAAACGTCTGTCGTCATGTTACCCATGACAATAACAAAGTGTTATGTGTGAACAAACAAAATCCTACTTATGTTATGATGGAAGAAGAATGACGAGCTCAAATGTGATAGTGAAAAAGTTTTTCTTGCCTCACATGGAAAGACTTCCACGAACTTTTTCTTTCAACGACATCTTTCTAAATTTCACTATGCAGTTGTATCCTTAAAGGGGATAACAATTTTCATTTCAGTGTTATATGAAATATTAGGCATTTGAATGCTCAGGATGTTTCCCTGTAGCACTACCCAGCCCTTGTATGTATTTTGAGCCAAGTCCCATCATAAGATCTGGGGTTCTGGAAGAGGCTTGACAGTTAGGTCCAATATATCTACTAGAGTCCATGCTACACAGCTTTAAAGCTGTCAAGGTCTGATTATTCATATTTCAAATCCTTTGAAAAATCTTATGCAAACTTTTAAAATTTTCATTTCATTCTTCTGTTTTGTAATCTCAATTAGGATCACAAATGTTCTGTATCATTTCATGCTTTTGTTGTCATCTCCTTAAATTTCTGTGTGAAGATTATGAAATCAACCTCCAAGCATATTTGTTTCTTCTATTTTTCTTTTGACTATTAAATTACAGAGTAAGTTTTTAGATGAAAATCAAGTGAGGTAATTCTTTTCATTAGTGTTGTTGAATACATGTCATGTATTGTTATGTCACTTTTGTGCATTGTGTATCATGTCTTATGTCTCATGTCATATCATGTATAATAAAATACATTAACATATATGACTACAGATTGTGGGTAAGAGAAATTAGAGGCAATCGGCCATTGACCTCTGGGAAGATGGCGGGCACTTAAATGGGCCAAGATCATCGGAGGTGGAAGAGGAGAAGACCAAGGTAGGCTTAGAGAGGAAAGGGGTGGCAGTGAGAGACCTTGAACACTTTGTATATGTTGTATGATTCTTGTTGTTCTTGTTATGATTGTGGTTGCACTTATGATGCCATTATATAAACTAGGAGAATTGGAGCCCATGCAATCTCAAGACAGGTGGCAAGTTCTCAACTCGACAGGAGGGTGATATCAGCCCTACTAGCTGTGTATTATGATTCAGGTCATTGGGTGTAAGGTTAACGTCCCTTTTCTCGAAGCTAGGTCAAGGTGGAATTGTCATTGCAGGAAGACAGTTACACGACCTTGATGATCTCAAGGTCTTAGCCTCCAATTCACAATCCTCCAATGATCCCAAGTGGGAGTGCTTAGGTCCTGCTCCCAACCTAGGCAGCAAAGGGGGTGAGTGCATGGGTGAGCCAATGGCTCATCCTGAACACCTAAGCAAGCATAGGTGAGTCAAGGGTCCACTATGTTGTTATGGAGTTGGGGTGAGTGTATAGAGAACATATTTCTTATGAGTCATGAAGGGCCATGGAGAGCTCTAGGTGAGTTGTGGTCTTGTTTTCATACTTGGTAGTGTGCATGCCCGCGCTTAGGCTAGGCATACAACCCAAACTCACCGTGATGCCTCAGGGGTCTGGCACGTGAATGTGTGATGGTGATGACGTGACGCTCGTAGGGATCGCTACGTGCCAAGCATGATATAGATACCCACACAGATAAATAAATAAAAAGTACTTTCATATGATACATAAATATATTGAAAAAATGAAGTACTAAAGCATATAACCAATGACATGAAAAATAATCTCTAAAAGCTTACAAATTCGACAAAAAGGTAAATATGCATTCATTAGAAACCCAAATATCCAACTAATAATAAATTGGAAAGAAAATTCAAAATTTAATATAACAAAAGGATCAATGAGATTTCATTGCAAATATAGAAATAATACAAGATTTTTGTTTTTCAATTGAGCCCAACTTCTTGGTCGCTAGTTCGTTTGGTTCCCAGTTTGCAGCCAAAGACTTTCTTTAGGACTTGGATGATGAGTATAGCTTAAACATACTTGTTATGAGGTATATGGTCATAGTCCAAACAAGCCTTTTGGCCCAAATCTTGTGTCTCAACCCAATTCCAAATGGTCTGTGTGTGTAAGCTCTTTGTTTCTTTCACCTGAATTAGATTCATGATAGTTGTCCAATTTTTTTTGTAACAAAGGGAGTATGAGAGTCATTTTGCTTTAGGGTTTATTTGGATTTGGGTCTCCTTGGTATGGGGTTTTTTGATAATATGGTTTTGGATTGTTCAACGAGTGCGGGCAATGGCAATTGACATTTCGAAATGCTGTTAATAGGTCTAAAGGTGAAAGAGAAGGTATTGATAGCTAATCAAGAAATACATGTTAAATTGTGATACAATAAGAAATTGTTACAATGCAAAACGTATCTCACGATTCAATCTACCAACATATGAATCCGCAATACATATATTTTTCATAACGGTTCTGACAACACTACATTTCATATTTAATCGTCATGTCTTTTCTAAAATTTTCTTTTTCTTTTTCTACTTGTTTGTTCCTTTTTTCTGGAAGGCATCTATTTTTTTTGTTCCTTATTAAATAGTTTAGAGAAGAATCAACTGTTCTTTTTTTGTCTTTTTCATCAATTATGGATCAGGCTAATGGGCTTATGGGTTAGAAAGATTGGTTACTCTAACCAGCATACTGGATTGTACTTTTTTTTTGGGAGACTAATTTTGGTTCCCTTTCCCCTTCCAATCTTTGGAAACTTGATTGTGAAACGCCACCTTCAAAAATGTGGTGCTTCATAATTTTTTTCCAAAATAGAGTATGATCTTGATGGTGTTCTTATTATCAACAACAGGTTTGGAGTGGAATCTGCACCTGCAATTGTATTTTTAAAAGAACATGGTGTTAAACCTGTTGTGTACCATGGTATGTCACTCTCTCTTTATTTCGTTTCATATTATTTCTTGGTACTCTTTGTAACATAAATAATGTGTACATAGCAAGTTAACATAAATAATGTGTACATAACAAGCTAAGCAGTGCACATTTTCTGCAGGACCTGCCAACAATTCATGGTTTGTAGATATAATGGAACAGAATAAACATCAAGGTAATGCTGTTTGTTTGTACTTTATCAAGTTTTATAATCTAGGGCCTTGACACTAACAAAATTTTCCCTGTCATATTACTTGAGTGAGTGCAACCATTGTGTAAATGGCTTGTTACAGTGAGTCTAATGTGCAAGTAAACCTCATGTGATTGACAAGTGCAAACTGTTAGCTTCATGATTATTTGGAGGTTCTTGCTGTCATCAGCCTTTTTATCCACTGACTAGAGTCCTTTATGTAGTTATTTTCTTCAGCAAAAGGGGAAAAAATCTAGATTATATTTTGATATTTTTTCCTGGGTACTGTACCAATCATTTCTCTGTTCTTGAAACATTGCATCAGCTAATCTGACTATGAAGTGTTTCCTCGGTACGTGTTTTCCTATGTAGAAATCTTCCTTGATAATTTCCTTCACATGAATTGAATTGTACAGAACTTGTCAGGTTATGATTTTGTTTTCATTTGATAGGATGTTGTGTTGCAACCTTTTTTCCGTATTGTGTAAATTTATGGTAGAATATTTTGTCAAATGTGGCCCTCCTTATAAAGTAATCCTTTTTCTTTAGATTTTACGAGAGTACAAGCCTGCAGAGTATCCACCATTTTTTCCACATAGTAGAATAAATGACTCAACAATGCGTCCATTCTGCAAAGTTGCTTGTGAGGGATCGTCTTATGTCTGCATTTGAGAGTTACTGGGAAACAGACTAGGTTGTGTTTATTGGTTCGAATGGGCTGTGCTATTATACAAATATTATGTAAGAAATAATGTATAGAGAAAGAGAGAGAATAAATTGTATGTATTATTATTGATTGATATATTGATTTCTATTACAATGATTCATGATTCCTATATATAGAAGAGGGTGAGTGTGTAGTAGGTAAGGAGTAGGTGAAGTGGAGGTGGTAGTGGTGTAGTGGGTTAGGCTTAGTGGAGTAGGTTTAAGTGGGTGAAGTAGGTGATAGGTTTAGTGGAGTAGGTGAGGTGGTAGTGATGTAGTGGGTTAGGTTTAGTGGAGTAGGTGAGGTGGTAGTGATGTAGTGGGTTAGGTTTAGTGGAGTAGGTGAGGTGGTAGTGATGTAGTGGGTTAGGTTTAGTGGAGTAGGTGAGGTGGTAGTGGTGTAGTGGATTAGGTTTAGTGGAGTAGGTGAGGTGATAGTGGTGTAGTGGGTTAGGTTTAGTGGAGTAGGTTTAAGTGGGTGAAGTAGGTGGAGAGTAGGTGGATTTTAACAGCCCCCCGCAAACTCAAGGGGGATAGGAACTAACCAACTTGAGTTTGGAGAGAGTAACAAAATAAGAAAATACATAAAAATAAAAGAGGATAAGAGACACTGTATGGTCGTGTCAGACCATTGGTGAAGACACTGGATGGTGGTGTCATAACGTTATAGAGGACACTGTATGGGGTGGTGTCATAACGGTGTAGAGGACACTGGATGGCGGTGTCAGACCGATGTAGAAGACAGTTTATGGGGTCATGTCGGACCATTGTAGAAGACAATGTTGTGACATTGTTGTGACAGTTTACGGAGTCTTGCTAGACCCTTGTAGAAACTAACCGGAATCAATGTCGGGACAGTTTACAAAGTCTTGTCGGACCCATGAAGGAGCTAACCGGAATCAATGTCGGGACAGTTTACAAATTCTTGTCGGACCCATGAAGGACTAACCGGAATCATAGTCGGGACAGTTTACAGAGTCTTGTCGGACCCTTGTAGAAACTAACCGGAATCAATGTCGGGACAGTTTACAGAGTCTTGTCGGACCCTTGAAAAAGCTAACCGGTATCAAATGTCGGGACAGTTTATAGAGTCTTGTCGGACCCCTGTAGAAACTAACCGGAATCTATGTCGGGACAGTTTACAGAGTCTTGTCGAGCCTTGTAGAAACTAACCGGATATCTATGTCGGACAGTTTACAGAGTCTTGTCGACCCATAAAGGAGCTAACGAAATTAATGTCGGGACAGTATTATAGGGTCATGTCGGACCGTTGTAGAAGTTGCACCCTCAAAAGGTGTGCCCAATTTTGTCAAAAGGCGTGCCATCAAAAGGCGTGCCCATTCATCAAAAGGTGTGCCGGACCATGATGGCGAGGCACGTGGGCGCCTTGGCTTGCGCGCCCGTTTTGTCGTCTGGTGGCAGAGGCACGCGATACGCGTGGCTGCCTCGCTATTTAACAAAGGTTGATGCTGAGGCTGAGGCAGACAAAAAACTTCTGAAAATCCTCTGAAAACAACTCTCCTTTGCTGAGAAAGAAACTCTGTAATACTCTGTAACCAACCCGTCTCTGAAACACTCAGCAACATGGCCTCTTCTTCCGTCCAGCTACCCCAGAACATGGCCTCCTCTTCCGCGTGGTCTGCTCACGCTCTTCCCAGACATGAACGAGTCCACAAGAGAAATAACTGGTGCGGTGGCCAGTGAACCTCAACCAAACACTCCTGGTTTTGCTCCGTTGAACTTTCGATGCGGTCGGTGGAGCAAAAAATGGGGCGGTGGCAGTGCGGATGTGGAGGCGCAATCAGTATACGCTCTTGAAGGTGCCATGTGTGGAAACCATGACTGCGGTTACAAATTTGTCAGGACCGGCTGCAGAGTAGGAGCAAAATGAGGTGCAAGCACGTTAAATCGGCCGCGCAAACTGGGCTGCTGTTTCGCAATCGGCATGTATTAGCGACGGATGGCGCGAGCAGAGATAGTGTCTAAAGGCGGAAAACAAGGAGCTGAAGGGAAGGCCAGTTTTATGTTGCCGATTTGGAGGGCCGCCATACTGCGTGGCAGTGGAGGAGCAGGGAAGTGAGTGATCATGCCGACAGTGGAGTGGGATAACAACGAAAGGCATACACCGGCTTAAGGGCGACCAAGACGGGTGGCAAGAAGAAAAAGACCGGACGGAATAGGCGAGAGAAAAATGCCCAACTGTTCGATTTGTGTGTTGTGTTTTGGTTTGTTTTTGTGTTTTTTTATTTTTATTTTTTTTTTTAATTTATGGTGTATTTGG
>NW_021027818.1:55470-78804 GCF_004153795.1 Camellia sinensis | reverse complement strand
ACTTCTGCATCAGGATCCTAGAACACTGTCCACAGTTGATTAACGATCAGCGTCGTCACTAGCAGCTGTTGCAATGAATGGAGAGTGGTTGACATTTCGCACTGCGCTGTGATGGGGGCTCACACATGAAGTAGGTGTTCATCTTTGTTTGTAATCTGGCATCATGTCAATGTTTTCCAAGTTTAGTTGTAGTTGAATTCACATTTGTAGTAGTGAATGGATTAATTAATTTGAGGGTCATGTATGTGATGCTGTATGTATGGTACTTGGTAGCAATTTATTCTGAAATTTATTCTCTTTGTCAAACTTAGTTGGGATCACTATTGGCATTAGAAGATTTTGCCAAAGTGCCATTATCTTAATCCAAATGGTGGCCTAAGTTGGAAAAGGTGGTAAGTGATTATTGCTGTCATAAATTCTGACAGTGTTATACTGCCATAAAATGATGTGAAATTATTTACATTACAAATCATTCAATCTAATAGCAGGATAAATTCTGAAACATTAAATGCTAAAACCACATGTGACCTTTGGCCTGAAAATCAAGGGTATCAAAAAACATCGTCACAACTTCCTTATGCGCTATACTCGCGTGCCGTAAGCAGCTGAGAATTTCTACTTGAAACTTTTGGAAATGTCCAAGAGTCTGATTGCATTCATAAACCTTTGGACATCTGAATATGGTTTTTCGAGAAGATTATAGAGGCCTGTTACTGATTTGGAATTTTAGGATGTAATTCTCATTGTTATGGCTCTTCTTTTCCTTTCGTTAAAAAAAAAAAATTCTGGTACTTTTTAATAATCTTTCAAAATATGTGTTATTAATCTTAGAAAGTTATTGTATGATTTGAGCCACAAATCCTACAATATGTCATGTTTATACAAATATATTGTGTATTTAAAAGATGTATTGAGGCTAGCTTCGAGGCGAGGCTAAGGTAAAATGCATTGTGTTTTTTTTTGTTTTTTTTGGGCGAAACTCTCCAAAGACTTGCACATCACAGTTTGAGGTGTGCAACACGTGCACCTTGTACTCCTTTTGCACATAAATATGAGGAGCTGTGTTACATGGACTTTTCTATTTTCCCCACAGTACCCGTGTCCATTGGATGTGACATTGGTAAGGGTGTGAGATATGTGTCCGACACTTGTACCCAATTTAGGCACTCAGATGCTTTTAATTTGTGACAATACATGAAGAAGAAGAAGAAACTCACATTTGTTAGTAAAGTAATATTTTTAGCCTCTCACGTGATTTAGATATAGAAATTTCATATTTTTCCTATATCTTATTTAATTTATAGTATATTTTTACATAATTTACCATATCCCATCCGAGAATATTATATAAAATATAATATATATGTGCATATAACGTGTTCCAGTACCCATATCTAATTTTGGATATGTATCCCAAGATTTAAATTTATGAAGGTCTGACACTTGGATATACACCTGTACCCGATACTCGTACCTCAATCCCATGTAACAATACGTATATGGAGAGCTTGTCTTGGGTTGTTGTTAAGCTTATTATGTGGGTGTTTGGGAAGTGGGTTTTTTTTTGTAGGTTTTTGTAGTTGTAGGATATTATTGGAGAAATTTTATTTTGTGTTTGGGAAGATATTTGGGTTTTTTTGTAATTGGATGATGTTTGTGAGAGAAAAAGTGAAATGATTATGGGGTTTGATGTGATATTTTGTTTAGATTGGTTTTTTTTGGTTTTGTAACTAATTTGTCTTTTAGTGAAAAAAAAAACAAAAAAAACCAAAACACAAACTTCCCAAACACCGCCTATAATACCTAGTTTTTATTTAAACATAAAAAATAAGAACATCTTCTTTAGCCATCATATTCCAAGGAAAAAACTGAGAAAAGTATGAAGCAAAGACTCAAGTAAGAAGTTCAATAGCTGAAACTAAGAATGTCAAGTTCATTTTTGATGAGAGCAAGTTTCCTATTCTGTAATGAAATGTTCAATGCCTTGAGGAGAAAAGTATTTATAAATTTATATTTAATTTTGAATAAAATTAAAATTAATGTATACTAATTGGGCGTTGTTTTTTTATTTAGTTTTAAATAACTTTTTCTTACTAAATATAAAAATTTGAAATTTGAAATGCATGTGTTGATGCCTTGAGACTTGCGCATTCACATTTAAAGCCTTTGGTATATACATATTTAGCCATGGCCTATCTAGTGCAAAGCATGTACACACCAATTGTTTTCCATGTGAGACATGTCCAATTAAAAGTATTCATCATTCATTGTTATCCTATTTGAGTTCAAAACCAACTTTTGGAACTCAAAATTGTTTTGTTTTTTGTCTTTAGCAATTTTTTTTCTTCATATATTAGTTTTTATTTTTTATTTTTTTTAGATCTCCCTAATTAGATGCACTTAAAATTTAAAATATTTGAAAAAAAATCTGAAAAATGTTAAAAGACAATTTCATATTTTTTTTATAAATGTTTTATTTTTTAAGTGCATCTAGATTAGGTGCATCTAAAAAGTAAAAAATTAAAATAAAATAAAATATGAAAAAAGTTCACTAAAGAACCCCCCCCCCCAAATTTCTTTTTTAGAAAAAGAAAAGACTCAAAAGCTATTCATAAATTAAACCAAAAAATCTGAAAGTTTTTTATTATGCTTCTTGGTCATTTTAAAAACTTTGGAGGTTATCTTTGACAAAAAAATTGTACTTTTGTTGGTTGATTCTATTCTGTGGATCGAGCTATATGTACAGGGAAATGTGATTCATCTCAAAGAATGAAATACAAAGAACTGTAGGAAGTACATAGAATGAATTTCTATGATCAAGCCATATGTACAAAGAATGTGATTCCTCTTCAACTATACAAATAATACTGTTCTGTAGGTCAAGCTATGTAGTGTAGGAAACTAAATGTGATTCCTCTCACAGAAGGTGTTATATAATTAAAATAAACTAAAGTTCACCAGGTTGCGTATATGAGGCATGTATTGCAAAGGTGAAAATTATTCATAAACTCCAATAGCAATTGTGTAAGACGTCATTGCAGCTGCATGGTACATATGATTAGAGGTTGTTTGCTTCTGCTTTATTCAGTTGAAGGAATGATCTTTCCATCTCTCCACTGTTATTCCTAGAACCATTTGTAGGTTTTTTTTCTTTTTTATGTAGAAGTATGTGTGCTTACTATTATGGATTATAATATTTTAATTAATAATGGTCATGATGGACTAGTCTACGCTGAAACATTTAACAAATGATCTTTTGCAACTGTATTAGTCACTAAATTTCTCTTCTTCTCCAGCGATATTGTTTTTTCCACACTCAAATAGAGAACAGCTATGAAACATGTGGACCTAGGAGGGATATAACAGATATACCAGAGTTAATTATTGTACACACAAAAGGAATGCTACAGAAGATAGTATTAAATGAGGAAAAAAAACCAAAAAACATGTTGGAGGCATTTCTGAATGACGATGTGGATCCTGCATCACAACTTGTTGCGAGGTACAATAGTTCCGAAGAAAGTTTAGAGGTTTGGCCTTCTATCTGTTGTGAGATGGATTTTACATGGTTTAATTATTGACATATATTTCACTCTGTATTGAGCAGTTAACGCAAATGCAACATTCTTTGTGATTTAGTGTACCTTTTCACGTTGAGTTTATATTTATTTGGTTGGCAGATCATCAAGTGGATCTCTCAAATAATTGAAGATGGTGACTCTAGGGAGCTCCCCTTTTTTGTAAGTTACCATAGACAAACTTTTTTTAGAATTAAGCTTCCTTTTGGTGCTTGAATGGATGAATTTGTGCATTTTGCTAAGGGGTTTAATTACCTTCACTCCATTATTGATACCTAAGAAGCACGAACATGTGACATGACATTGACACACCGATACACCGACATGTAAATTTTCAAAAAATGTAGGAGACGACACGTTGAGGACTTCTGCAAAATATATAATTTATTCATGTATTTATCAAATATATGTCATATATAAGGATAAATAATTATTATGTCTTATATATAAATATTTAAGTAAAATATATTCATTTTTGAAGTATAAAGGAGGAGAATAGGTATAAATTTACTTAATTTTTTTTGTATCATTGGATTCCAAGTTATTTATTCAAACTCGTAATATGTTTCATGTATAAGTGTTGGAAAGTGTCCAGCTATGAAGCACGGGTACTCCGAAAATATTGCCATACTCATAACGGGTACTGGTACGCGTACCATTAGGGTTGCACGCGTATCGGGTACATGAAATACGTACCGGGTAGTTTTTATACATTTTTTAGCAGGTGGGTACTTCGTAGGTACATGATGGGTGCATCGGGGGTACACCAAGCTATGGGACATTGATAGTGATACATTTAATTTATTAGAGATTTATGATATACTTCAAATTGCAAATCTGTTACTTGCTGTGTCAAAGATGAAAGATGTATTGTTCAATAATGACGTTGATGTAAGTGAGAATTGATTTTTCAACTTTCCAAATTTTTCTAGTTTGCTTTTGGAATGAAACTTAGTTTTTGTAATTTTTCCTATTTAATGGCGTTAAAATAGCAATAGGACTTTGCTTTGATATTGGTATTGTTGAACTGTGAATTCTCTTTTGGTTTTGTAATTTTCGTTTTAATTTTGGTTTTGAACTTTGATTTGTAGATTGAATCTCAAATAATAAACTATGAAAAATAAAAAATTTATTGACGTACCACAACCGTACCCCAATCATACCCATATCCTTTTTTTTTGGAAAGGTTTTGCTGTATTAGCATACTCGTACCAGTATCCATACTCACACTAGTGCTACATAGGTATTCGACGAGTGTCGGACACGGCACATTACGTTCTTAGAAGTGTCTATGCTTCTTAGATTGATACTCATTAAACTTTGTGGTTTTTTTAAGGATGTATACACTCTGGAGCTTAGAGTTGCATCTCTTTCATACAAGATGTTGCCGCCTTAAACCTTTTCTGTTTTGTCTCATTGCAGAGAGCAAAAACTCCTGCACTTGTTCCCGAAGATGCAGATCCTATTTGGTCAGTAGGTGCCAAAACCATTCTATCCAAAGGGACAGGAATGAAACAGAGAATTGGTAGCATCATGAATGGAGTCCACAATCGCCTGGGAGATCCAAGGATTGGCTCAGTCTTGCTCTTGGGAACATTGATGTCTTTTGGTGGCATCTGGCTGCGAAGGAGCCAATCAACTCATCCAAGTCAATCAAATAATCAAACTCAACTGAGCAAAAAAGTAAGTCGTGGCAGATTGTGCTCCTGGGAGCATTGTTATTGTTATTGTTTGTTCAGCTGTTATCTTCATCTCCAATCCAATGTATTTCATTGATATTCTTTTGACTCATGATTAGTCCTTTCTTTTATTTCCCTTTTCTACTTTTCAGCATCATTGTTTTCCTTCTAATTATTTTTTATTTATGTGATGTTTTGGCTGCATAATATTTTACTTGATTAATTTAGTAACTTATATTAATATTCTATTGGGATTGGTCCACCCATGTGATACATGTAGTCCCATACATTTGTTAGATTAGTTTAAGCATGTATTTGGGTTAGGATAGTAGAGTCTGAATCTATTGGGAAACCCAATGTGTAGGTTTTGGTTACCTAATTTTATGGAACTAGGTTTTTTGTGGATAGACTATTATAAATAGTCACGGGGACTATGTTTTGGTGAGATTAAGAGGAGGATAAAATAGCGATGTAAGGGGTGACAAAAAATACCGACAAGGCACTAGAGTGATCAATGGCTCACCTACTCTTGAGCATGGGATTCTAGTAGTGATATGGGTTTTGAGCGTGTTAACCATCTCACATGTATTATCTATTTTTTATTCATAGTTGAATCTCTCTCCCGTGGATGTTGGCTATTGGTGCCAAACCACAAAATCTGTGTCTAATTGTTTTTCTCTTTGGTGTGTGCGTTGTGTGCTTCCGTTCACATTGGTGGGATGTGTATAAATCCCATTCACAACATATTGTTCAAAGTTTCCCGTCATGTAGTTCAAATGCATTCACATATACCTTGTGGGTAGCAGCCTTTTTTGTTTTGTTTTTTTATTTTATTTTATTTTCTTGACGGCCATGTTATTGCCTATTCATTGTCATTTTATTTCTGGCCCTAACAGATTATTGTATTGAGTGATAGCTTTGAGCATATCTCTGAATCATCTCATTGAACAATTCACATTTTCCAGCTTTGCAATTTCTAGACTTGTCACTCATTGAAAAAGCAACACCCCACCCCACCCCAAACTCACAGACACTAAAAAAGAAAAAACAAAGGAAAAAAAAAACCCTAAAGAAGGATTTTTCTGTCTCCCTCCCCACGAATCATTCTTGTATGGTTGTTCCTTCGCTGGGAATCTATTGCTTGCTAGTTGAACTTGTTTCCCTCACCACCAATCATTCCTGTATTATTGTGCTCCTTCATTGATATTCTCTAATAATTTTCTTTAACAGTCATCCCCCACCATTTTTCAAAGACATTGATTCATTTGGAAAAGGAAATTGTGTTTCACTTTGTGTTGAACTACCTGGAGGCTGCTGGTGTTATGTGTTATATAGTTCCCAACCTCGAAATCTGAATAATTTTTAGCACCACTGCCAACATGTCTCCTTTTGGCACCTCTTACTACTAATTACCGAAGTTTTTAAAGGCAAATGCGTAATGTGAGGCATTTTTTTCCCTCGTGAGGAGAGGCGTAAACCTCAAGGCGTTTGAGGCATTAGAATTTTGAATTTTATATCAAAATAGTAAACAAATATTAAAAATTAAATATGATGTAAATACTTTTCTCCTTAACGCGTCAAAAAATTTCATTGTACAGATGGAAGCTTGCCCTCATCAAAGGTAAATCGGCATTTTTAGCTTAAGTTATCGAGCTTTTCACTTAGTAGTAAAAATTTCCTTCTTAGTTGACGTTTCTTACTCAGAAATGCGGTTCTCCACTCCCAAGCAAGAAACCTGTAAGAAACTCGCTTCCATTGAGGAAGAAACTCACACCCATTGGGGAAGAACCACACACAACTGAAATAGAACCTTTTCAAACATACAAAGCTCATAGAAACGAAAGAAAAACAATTCAAATCTATTTTGCGACTTTTTATTTATACTTGGAAAAGACAATTTACAGTTGATATCAATCTCCAATATTAATTCCTATTTTAACACATAATTACAACTAACAAACATAAATATCAGTGATCTTAATTTTGCTATGCATACATGCTGCCCAATTCACTGCAGTGGGACTTGCATAAGCATTTTGTACGTTAAACAGTATTTGTTTTATGCATTTTTATTTTCCTCTGCTGTCTATATGTTTGCTCAATCACCATATGAAAATTTCCAGGATGATGAAGATAGACCAAATCAGAGACGCAAGAAGAGAGCGGTGTCAAACCAAGATTGTCCTCCTTCCATCACTGACACGGAACCAAAAGACGCTTACCAGATGCCACTATCAGATTCTGACTCCGAGTAATAGATGGTGTTCAAAGGAATCGAGGTTTGACATTAAGCAAATGAAGCACATGGGGTTCTCGAAGTAAAGATCAGAGTTCTATCACCGTTGTGATTATACTGATTTGCTCACAGGTGTAACAAGTAACTAGCAAATGGCTGCCCAACATATGTACATTGATCATTTAGATATTATACCATGAATTTTGGGAACCTGTTTGAATTGATAGTTTGTCCGTTTTTGTCTGTTTTAGTCTCAATGTGTGACTGAATCATAACTTTGTGATAATTTTCGATTATGTTACCTTCAGGAGCTGCTTTACCTTTCTTATCTGGAAAAGGAAGCACATATGTGATGGTATCACTAAGTTGTAAAATTTTAGTGAAAAATTCTCACGAAGATTATGAGGAGATATGTAAAATTTTAGAAGGTTAATTCCTATAAAAGAAAATTTTCAGCAAGTTCAGAATAATATGTTGTTCAAAACTTTTGAGGTTAATTTCATATTCCTCCCTGAGATTTGGCAAGATGATATCCAGCTCCCAAAAGTTTCTGAGTAGGAAGGGTTGGACATGGGTGTTTCCATTGAGTCTTGTTAAAATATTAAGGCAATGTTTAGATCATAGAATTTGAAAAGGGAAGAGAAAAAGATGGGTGAAAATAAGTGAAATGTAGTTATATTTCATGTACATTTTATCGAGTTTTTCATTTTGTCTTTTCTAAATACCACTTCAGTTTATGATCCAAATATAGTTTAAAAAAATAAATATCCTCCTTTCATGATCTTAACCAAAATGTCCACACATAACAAATTGTTTACATTTGAAATTTTGATTTACTACGTTCAATTGAGTGCTAATTTATTTGTTAGAAGGGTCATATGGCATATGTATTGCATGTGCATTGGTAATTCAAAAAAATATAAAAATTTTCGTTTAGTTCTTTAATGATACTCTTTATAAAACCCAAATTAATGAGCATTGGATGAAATAAAACAAAAAAGAAAAAAAAAAAACAAACATAACAAAAGTTTGTACTTGATAGTGAGCGTGATGCCTCTTTTTATCGCAATTTTTTTAGCAACCAATGCTAATTTTGCATTTTGTCCCTCTAGTTTAAAATTTTCTATTTCATGTCAATAGACAGTGAAATTTCTTTCTAATCTACAAACAATGAAATATGGTTTTTCATTTTGTAGCACTTAATTCTGGATTTTTAATTTTTAATATGAAATTTCTCTATTCATAGATAATAAAAATTTCATTGTTCGAAAATAAATAACATTTTCTTTAATATTGCATATTCAATACGAACTCTTACTAAATGAATTTTGATGAGAGTATTCCAAAAATTACTTTCAAAAAATAAAATTTTGAATAAAAAATTAGTATTTAAAAGTTAAAAAATAAAATTAGCTATTCAGTAATTGCGCCTTGTATAAAAAAAATCTCTATGGATATGAACCAATATAGGGGTGTGATTGGGTCAGTTTGGTTTGAGTTGATATGAAATTTAGAACATATTTAAATGAATCATGCACTTGAACCAAATAATTAAAATAACAAGTCTTTAATATTTAAATTTAACACAAATATAAAATAAATATTGCTTAATACAAGCCAATAGTTGTGAATACTATAGTGAAGTCCAACTCAAGTTTAAATACAACCAAAATAAATCAAATCCAGTAACACAACTAATAAAATAAAGTTAAGTACCGTAAATTCCAATTCTACCTTCCAGTATTTTTTTCTTCCACTTCCCATTCTTCTTTTGATGCTTCACAATATGTACTGAAAATCAAAATAAATAGTGAGAAATGATTAGTTGCAATCAAGTCCATTAGAATAGACTAATTAGGTAAAAACATGCCGATATTGATCGAATCTTAATATAAATAAATATATAGATTTGATCATCAGGTTTGTTCGATATAAATAGAACCTAAACCAAAAATTAATCCAATCCTATTGAATTATAGAATTGAACACTCAAAGCTAAACCAATGTATTCAAAAAAAAAAAAAAAACCAAACCAACCCAATAATTTCGGTTTGGTTTAGTTTTTTTTTATTCTATGATAATTTGTCCACCCCTAAACCAATATAACAGCAAAAAAGCAGAGAGATATATAATCAACAAATTTTATGATGGGAATTAATGAGGGGGATGTGAAAGAAATGATAAGAGACCCAACAGTTGTTTCGTCTCTTGTGAAAGAAAGGATTATCCAGAATTAAGAAATTTACTTAATGTGGAGGGAAGACACATGTCGCACTTTGTAAAAATCTTCTCCTTCTTCACCATTGACCCCTCGAAGCTTGTTATTGAAATTTTCGCTCCCATTCATAATTGTAAATTGTTGGAGGGTAGCAATGAATCTCAGTCCCTCCGGAACCATTTCTAGTCCTCGGCAATAACCAATTTCTAAAGTAGAGAGATTGGGCATGGCTCCTTTTTCCACCTCCCACTCTTTTAAATGCGTCAAAATAGAGAGATATAGCGCTTTGAGTTGGGGGAAACCATTAGCGGAGCAAACCATTTTGTCCCCCACAAAGGCATCCTCACCCAAAACGAGATATTGTAGGTTAGGTAGCCTCTCCAATGTTGGCATAGGGTCTTCTTCAAGTTCACATCCCATCAACGTTAACTCGATGAGGTTGGGAGAGAAACCCTGGCAGTGCTCTCGTAACTTGGGAATAATTCCACGAATACGCAATGTGTAAAGATGGTGACACCCTAACAGTTGTTTGAGAAGAGTCAACTCTTCTTCTTCTTTTTTGCCAAAATTAACTGATACGGATGTTTGTCGGAGGTGGTCGGCACCGATGCTTAGGTAGTTGATGAAAGCCGCTAAGTCTTGATTGTGCTTCGTCGAGAAAGTTGCACCTTTTAGTTGCCGAAGATTGATCAATTTACACAGATCATTGACGTCACAAGTCCCTGTGTGAAACCCTCCTAATGTTTCGAGGTTGCTCAACCCATCAAATTTGAATTTAACATCGAGATTGAGAACAAACGGAATATACAAATGCCTCAATTGTTCCATTCCATGTATGACTATTACTTCACCTGAGTTGAACACGCTATATTGTAAATCCAAGGTTTGCAAGCGTTTCAACTTGCAGATAGACGAATGCCATTTCGGTATCCAACAAGCTCCAAACCTCAAGTACCTCAAGCTAATTAGGTTGCCTATTGATTCGACTGACTTTTCATCAATCTCAAATACTTCAAGATCCAAATTCCTAAGCAATTTGAAGTACTTCAATTGGGAGTTCAACTCTATTGAAGGAGCCTCGAAGACACTCCTTGAATTGCAGAACAGTAAGGATCTTAGATGTTTAGTTGTCTCCAATTCAGGGAGGACAACTCTTTCGACATCCCTATTCAAATGAATTGCAAGTTTGCGTATTTTTGGAGCAGTAGTTGTTGATGTTGTGGTGGAAAAGCAATTAGCTAGATCAGTTTCACATTGGAGATGAATGATCCCAAGAAAATCATTCATTTTTGCCTTTGATAAACACAGCTCCAACATAAGGTCATGAATGCGGCAATCCTGGATCCTTTGAGTATACTCGTCTACTTGTACTTGAACCATGCACCTCTGTGCAAGCACACCCAAGTAACGTTCTGCCACATCCATTATTGTTTCATCTCCCACTCTATCATCATCTACAATTATACCGTCACTTATCCACAAGTGATATAGTCTTTTAGCATCTACCTTATAATCCTCCAGAAAGTGACCAAAATATAGAAAACATGGCTTCAATTGATAAGGCAAGTCATGATAGCTTAAAGCTAACACCGTTGATACTCCATTGTCATGTTGTATGGGGTCATCACTCCATTTATGCAAACGAACATTTTGGTATACAACTTCCCATTCCCTTAATGTATGCTTTGTTGCCAAAAGTCCACCAAGCACAATGATTGCTAACGGTAAACCGTCACACAACTTTACCATTTTCCTCCCTATTGCCTCCATATTTGTGTCAAGCACTCCAGAGTCTACAAAAATAACAAAACGAAAAATTTAAAAACAACAAAAAATAAATTATTGCCTAGAGTCTATGAAACAACAAAAATGAAAATTCTAATGAATGCATGCAATGAATAAGCAATAAAAAATGAAAATTTACCTACTTTTTTGACACCCAAATCAAGTTTTTTAACGTGGGCCTTTTATACATATATAGATAGATAATTCTAAAGCGAGCTTGTAATATGGATTGATTTTATTTTATTTATTTATTTTTGCAAAATCAAATCGCTTGGTAATTTAAGTTTTATTTAAAATTTTTGAACTTTCGTATTCTCGAGTATATAACTCAAATTAGTAGTTGTAAAATTACTAATCAAACTTGCATAATTTAATTTAACAATCAAATCCATTGAATTATTCTCGTGACAAAGTTGATCAAAGGTAAGATTTAATCAATTTCAATTTTAAAAAGTTCATTTTTTCAGAAACAACTGTAACAGGATAGTCAATAACATTCTATACACAAACCATATATTTGGAAAATAATCATCCGTTAATTTTAAATAATTTACTACATCAACAAGCTTTTTTGTTTCTATTTAAGGGATATTTTTTATTTTTTTTTTTCAACCAATTATTGGGGTTCAAAACAGCCGCATCCTCAACTTTGCCTCAAAGTCAGCACTGTTTACATTGACACTTGCATCTTTTCAATCAAAAGTTCTATGTCAACAAAGAAGAAGAAAAAGCTCAAACTCATGCATGCATTTGGTGCAAAGAGAGTGATGTTAAGGAGCCAAGAAGTGAACTGTGGCCCCGAGAATTTGTTATTTTAATTAATTTTTAATTTGCTATAAAAAGACGAATAAAAAAAAATAAAAAGAGTGATGTATGTACCCCTAACCTTCCTTTTAGATTCCATTCTTCAAGCTAGTATTATGAAGTTATCATACATGAATCAATAATTAGTGACTAGTCTTTGAGTATTATGTGTCATTATCAATACGGTGGTGCTACATGCGCCAATTAGTGTATTAACTAATATATTAATTAGTGTTATGCTATTATTATTGACCCTACCTATTAATTAAATTACAAATACTCAAAACCTTTAAAATCATGCCACATCATCTGTTAGTACACTAATTGGTACACGTAGTATTATTCTTATCAATATGGTGTTTCATATTAATTGCATAGCAATAACTTTTATGAATGGAACATATTAACTCATTTTTGTGGGGTTCGTAGACAAATGAAGCCTATTTAGTTTTTATTGCGGTTTCTCATTGACGGAGAGTAGATCATGTAGATAATATGGTATTTTGAAAGTACCTAATAATTCTAAACAAAGATATTTGTATGATATTTTAAAAGTAAAAGGTTTAACTGTACAATTTTTTAGTTTAAGAGGATATTAATATTCAATACTAGTTCACAAGATGTTATTATAATTAACACTAAATTTTTTAGCATCCAATTATGTTAAGTTCTTTTAGATTAATAAAGGGCAAATTACCTACACCTCTCTTGAGTTTAGCTAAATTATAGATTCCCCCTGAGGTTTTAGAAATTACATCTCGCCCCTTGAGGTTTATATTCGCATAATAACTTAACTCCTACCGTTAACTAAACGTTAAGAATTGTTAGCTGATATTACCAAAATATAAATTGATAGATGATATTGCCCTTGCTGAAATCCCTTTAATAAATCAACAAAATTTACAAAAGAACTACGTTAGATGGAAAAGAAAATTAAGTTTTTGGAACCATATTTGATTTATTGTTTAGAAAAAAATTTCAGAATTTAAAAAAAAATAAAAACTAATTTAATAAAAATAAATATGAAAAAATATATTTAATTTGTAAAAATTATTTCTAACCACTCAAAAGATAAAATTATATAAAAATAATAATTATTTTTTATTTCTTAATTAATTTGTAATTTTTTTAAAAAAATTAAAAATAAATTTCTAAAAATCAAAACAAACATATTCTAAGAATCTTTTTAACAAGCTATTTCTTATGTTTTTAACTTATTTCATTATTTGTTAATTTTATAATATTTTTACCGTCTTAAACTACAACACATAAGAGTTTTAGTGATCAATTTTTTTGATCTCTAAAGTTGAAAATTTTGTTGCAAAAGATATTTAGAGACTAATTTCTATTGTCATGAAGATAGTCGCTAAAACGTCACATTGAAAAGTTAAAAATAAGGCTTTTAGCCATAAAATTTTGAAAATGTTAATAATAAATAGACTTTTAGGAACAAAATAATTTGTCCTCAAAATGGTTCATTTTTTTAGACAAAAAAATTGACACCAAAAATAAAATAATTAATCACTATTGTTCAATTTTCGTTACTAAAAATATAATGACACTTTTCGCAACAAAAATATTTTGTCTCCTAAAAATAATTGTCCCTAAATTTTGGTCTCTAAAACCTTAATTTTTTGTAGTGTGATAAGCGTTTTTTCATTTTAATTTTGCAATTCATAACTTATTTAAAAATGATAATTTAGCTAAACCTCATGGAGGAATCTATAATTTAACTAAACCTCAAGGGGGTGTAGGTAATTTTCCCTAATTTTTCCTAAGGGCATTTTACTCAATTTATGATATCTGTTAACAGCGTTAATTGCTATGAGACATGATGTAATTTTTGAAACCTCAGGAGAGAATCGATAATTTCGTTAAATCTCGAGGGAGTTGTAGATAATTTGTCCATTAATAAATTACATAAAAGAAGTAGCTTTTCTTTCTAAGTGAAATGCTTGGACCACATTTTTTTGGGGGATGGAAATGCTATTTTATCATCAATTAGAAATTTTTTAATCAGAATAATATGGTATTGTATTTTTGAAATAAAGGCCACCCCAAATGGGGGAAATTCTACTTTCGAGGTCTGTAATTTTTGTGATATTTAGTTATAAGCTATTAGATTGTTAGTTATGATTTGGTTATAATTCATTGTTTTGTTATTTATTATTTATTGTGATGTTGATTATGACATTATTTTAGATATAATTTAAAATGTCTTTAGTTATACTTCTATGGTGTTTAGTTATGACTCATTGTTTAATTATAATTGAAAATAATCTAGTTATGACATTTTTGATAATCAAAATTATAAATGTCATAACTTGCATATAGCATGACCCATTCAATAGGTTTTTTGATTTAAAATAAGAAGACTTAAATATGTCACATCATATATCTGTGTATATATATATATATATATGTGGAGAACTTACGTGTAAGTCCGAATAGGTGTTAATTTTCAGTGATAGTTTGAAAATTTTGTCACAAAAAATATCACTAGTTATAAGTTTTAGCAACAGTTTTAAAAAATGTTACAAAAAAGTCACTAATTTTTAACTTTCAGCAGTTTAAAAAATTTGTTACAGAAAAAGTCACTAATTGTAAGTTTCAACGATAATTTATAAAAACCATGACAAAAAAAAAAAAAAAAAATCAATAATTGTCAATTTTTAGCAACATGAAAAAAATTGTTACAAAAAAATTATTTTTAGAGACAATTTTACTAGAACTTATTTTTAATTGAATTTAATGAAAATTAAGTCTAACTATTAAGATCTATTGATAGTTTATCTCATATATATTTGTATAAATTTTATGTATCTATATGTATGATAACCACTGAGTTGTTGGTGTCTTGGGACTGCTGTTGTAACCCTTTGTGTGGGGCAATTTGGGTCTATTTCGATTATTTGAATCATTTGTATTGTAAGATTTATCAAATAAATGAACTATGAAAAAAATCATAATTAATCATATATTTTTAACCACATAATAATAAGATCATATTTATTTATTCTTTTAAATATATGATTTTGATAATATACTATCTATTTTTAGAAAACAACTATGGATCATGTGATTTTGAATGCCTAATTAATTTGATTTTTTTTGTATAAGTCCTTCCCTATTCCAACTATTATTATTTTGAGGGCGTGACAATTTATTCTTTTAAATATATGATTTTGATAATATACTATCTATTTTTAGAAAACAACTATGGATCATGTGATTTTGAATGCCTAATTAATTTGATTTTTTTTTGTATAAGTCCTTCCCTATTCCAGCTATTGAAACTTGGGGGAATTACAACACAATGGGATAGAGAAAAAAAAATTATAAAAATATAGGGGTGCAAGTGATTATGTGATAAGATGCAAGTGAAAAAGTAGGAAGGTGCAAACATGTTTGTGTAAAATTTTATTTTCAATCTCACTGGAAAGTAATTCCTTGAATGTTCTCAATTTTATGTAGTTTTCGTAAAATGAATATTCTAAATACATTTGGCACGACCTATGGCCAGTAAAGCTAAAGTATTGTCCATCTTTCCCAAATCTCTACCCGTGAGTCATTAATCTTTTTAGATGATAATAGATCACACAAATGATATGAAAACTAACATTGAAATAATTTAATTTGTATCAAAATATATAGTAATGTGGACTGATTAATATTACCTCTACCATCTCTTCTTAGTAATGATTTCTTTTGAAGTAGATCCCAACTTTCCTCGTCATTTAAACACGGGGGTTCATGAAAGATATGATATGGATCTATTTGTGAATGTAGTGTTTTATTACGAGTTGTTAGCAATATTTTGCTGCCCGTGTTTCCATTTGGGAAGGCCGGTTTCAAGCTCTTCCAAGCCTCTATTGACCAAATATCATCCAGTACAACTAAGCATTTTTTCCTCTGCTGGACTTCATAAAGTTGCTCAAACAACTCTTCATTTCTCATCCTGACAACCTCTTTCTTCCTCTCTGGAACAAGTTTGATGAAGATTCTTTGCAGAATATCTCTTGTTTGGTATTGCTGAGATATGCATACCCATGCCAAACAATGAAAATGATTCTTGACATCTTTGTGATGATATACTTTTTTAGCTAGAGTGGTCTTCCCCAAACCACCCATGCCGCAAATAGAGACAACTCGACTAGGAGTATAGACATCAACTTGCACCAAATGTTTCACAAACTTGTTCAAGTCTTCCTCAAACCCAACAAAATCCTCTTCAACAACATGTTGATTGCCTCAATTCTTGTTGCTTCTCAGCTGCCGAACTTCTTATGCCTTCACCTACAGCAGTATTAGTTTAGTCTTTCTAACGGTTGATATTCAATAATAATGTTGTGCAAATATAATTTTCATATAAAAAACTCACATAAAATGATTTTTTTCTTTTTCTTTTGTGATTCTTTCATTTTAAAGAGGAAAACAATGCTCATTTTATGATCCAAAAATAACAGAGTCACATAATTTGTATGAATTTTGTATATAAAATTTCTATTTTTTGAATCATTTTTCACCATATAACAATACATCCTTTATAAAATATATATTAAAAAAATTGGAGGTTAAAATTGTGAAATATTATTTTTATATGTTTCCATAAATTTAAAAAGATTTTTTGTTTATGATTTCTAGTAATATTTTTTTAGAAGGACAAGGACGACACAATTTTTTATAGTAATATAGGTCCTGCAAAATATACAGGGACAAAAATACTCTCACTATATCGCTTCATATATCACCTATTACTTTTTTAATTCATTTATAAAAATTTCAAAATTGTATAACTTTTGATCTAGATCTTTTTTCTATTTATAAAAATTGAAATTTTATGAATTGTTTCATCAAAATCTGTAAAACATGATCCATGATAAATATAAAATTTCAAAAAGAAAAGGTTAATGAAATTTTATTGACCTGAGACAGGTTGATAAAATTTTGGTTAGTCAGTGAAATTTTGATTACTAAGTTAGACTAAGTCAATGAAATTTCTAAAATTACAAATTTTACAAAAAAAATGAGATATAGATAAAAAGTTATTAAATTTTAAAATCACATCAGCCACTGAAAAGATCACACCAGAGAGAAACGATGTTATGAGAAAAATTAGAATTTTTAAGATCATGAGGGCTTTTTGTACTATATATATGTTAAAGTGGTCATTATTATTTAAAGATTTAAAATCTCAAGAATTTTAACTACCAAGCAAATTATTGTTATCCTAAAATTCTTACACAAATTTGTAGAGAGATGTCATTTTAATTTCTCCTAAATTTTTCAGAAAAATTAAAATATAAAATATTATTCTTTCCTAAAATTGACTATGTCACACGAAAGAGTAATGTTATATATTAACATAATTTAAATTTCAAATTTTAATTAGTAATAATTTTGCATCTCAAAAGAGAAAAAATATACTTTAAATAAAAATATAACAATAATTGAAATTATTAATAAATAAAAACTTAAATTTAAAATCACCACTTGAAGTGGCTCACCTATACTTTTCAAGCCGTAAGTATGTAAACTAGCGGTGAGGTCAGTGATCTTGTTTTTAATAGCACCGATCTCACTTCCGACCCTGTGAACGTCTAGCCATTCGTTGAAGATGCCAGCGAATCTTTTAAGGGTGTTTCGGAAACCCCTTTTGTTCCTTTTGGATGAAACTTTGATGACATAAGTTTCGAGGATGTCTTCGGTTTCATAAGCAAGTTTTCTGATTTCCGCAAACCAGTTGTTGACCCTCGCATCTACAAGATCAGATTGTATTGCATAATCTGCGTCTTGTAAGAAGCATTGCATTCGATTCAACTCGACTCGAATTTTTTCAACTTGGTCGCTTACTCCGTATAAGAATTTTGCTTCTTCAGTTAACAAAACTCCAAGTCTTTTGACAATGAAGGACACAACAGGCACTTCCATTGTCAAACTGTGCTACTTCAATTGAATTCAAACCCACTCCTTCCCAACCCAACAAAATCTGGATCTAAAGAGTAGATGGTAACTTAGAATGAAGGTTGGAGAAGAGAAGGGGTTGGGATGTGGGCTGAGTGTAGAGACTGGAGAGAGAGAGAGACAGAGATTTGATTAATTGAGACAGAGTTCTTGGAATTGCACATGCACTCCACTCACTTTTTGTTTTAGTATATTCTCGGCAGGGTCACCCTCATTTCACATGCACTCCACTCACTTTTTGTTTCGACGGAAATACTATATTCTCGTCAAGGTCACCTTCATTTCACATGCACTGCACTCACTTTTTGTTTTTGAAGGAAATAGTATATCGTTTAAATTTAGCGATCCAAACAAAGCTCTATACACTCGGTATTAAAATAAATAAATAAATTATACCATAGGTGAGGGATAATTTATTAGAGCTCTTCTAAAACTCTATATTTAGAGCTCCTAATTTTTTTATTTTTAAAGAAGTCCACTCACTGTATGACATTATTACACCGAATAATTTAATTAAAAATACTAAAGATTTCAAAATTTCTATTAAAAATTTTACCAAATGTCTCACATGCAACTCACATTATGTGAGTTCCACATCCATATAAGACATTTGGTAAAAATTTTAATAAATTTTTTAAAATATCTAACATAAGTCTAATTTAATTGCTTCTTCAATGTGTTTTTTTGGGTGAATATCTTCTTCAATAAAAAAGATAAGCGGTCTATTTTGAAAAGGGGATTAAAAATTAAGTTTTTAATTTTTTTTTAAAAAAGTATATAAAAAATAAAAAGATGATATCATTTTAAAAAAATTTAAAAAATCAAAAAATTAACTTTTAATTATATTGTCAAAATAGACCTTAAGATTATCTTTCGCAACACATATTAAAGGAGCAATTAAATTATTCACTGTAATAATGTCATAAAATTAGTAGACTTATTTGTAAATATACTAGCGTATGCCCGTGCCTAAAGGCACGGCGTAAATAATTTTAAGATTAAAATGTAGTTATAATTTATAAAGTTTGTGTCATTTTTTGTTAAAGATACTGAAAAAATATATTGAAATATTTTTCTTCTTAAAGAACTCAAATAAAATAATAACTTTCCCTAATCTTAATGCAAATTAAGAAACTCACATATAAGATTTAAAGAAACTCTCCCTAATCTTATTGCATATCAAACTATAAAAGGCAGTAAAAAAAAGTGTAAACACTGAATAAAAAACAGAAATAAAGTTATACTGTCATACACCAAAAAGGTAGGTTAAAACTTTACAAAAAGTGGGTTAAAGCTTTACAAAAGATGTATGCTTTACAAAAGATGTGTCACTAACATGTCATATACCAAAAATATGTATGCTTTACAAAAGATGTGTCAATAACATGTCTTCAAATATGCGTTTGCCCAAACTTCCTCCTCATTACTTTCCAAAAAGTTTTTGTATCAACTTTTATGTATCCCCAATGAGGAATATGCATAACAATCTGGTAATTTGTGGAAACAAAAAAAATATAGATTAGTACATTTGTTGGAAATATACATATCAAAATACTTTCTGATTAAAATTAGCTTATTACATCCCCATCGAAGCGAGGGAGTCGCATTTCTCCTTCTAAGCTCCATAGATTTTTCGGTCCAATCCTATAAAAGTCCAAATTTCAAATTATTATTAAATTGAAATTTTTCAAAAAGTTATATAATCAACAGAAATAAATATACGTGGTTACCTTCTAATAAAACGTCATTTAATCTGCATAGAATACTACAACAACACATCAGGATAAACAATATTTGTAGTAGAATCCAAATTATCTTTAGGGAGGAGAATACTTATATGATCAAAGGATGTACATCAGGACAATGTCACATATAATTGCCCATGGCTAAACACCGGTATACGCAAATCAACCCCAACAAATTTCACAGATTGTCCTTGAGATATATTAATGGTCAAGGCATATGCCAATCGGACTGGAAATTGACGTCTTGTCATTTGGAAAGGCATTTCTGAAGAAGATGGTGTCAAAGATATCCTTGGTATGAATGCCAAATTGCCAAACTTTTCTCCAGTTAAAATTTGAGCTTCAATTATGCGAGTGCCGCTGTAGCACGCCCGTGGGCCTCATGCTACTGTTTGGACTCGATTTGTGTCACGGTTCTTAATCTGAACCAAAGAGTCCAAATCTGGCAAATCGTTTTGAGAAATAGATTTTTGAAAAAGTAGTGCCAAACATGGACTGCTTTACCAGATACAGAGTCGCCACCTAAATATTATTTATGGGAGAATTTAGGAAACCCTGACTCGGTGCCGAAGGCCACATGTCCGTCATCATCGGAGTTGTCTCGGCCCGGGAGCTTGGGTACGATCGAGGAAGGTCAGCTATGAGCACCCCCTTTCGCCCGGTCCGAAGACCGGCCTCTACTAACCGTGATATCTATTTTTTGAAAACTTTTTGTGTTCTTAAACCAATTGTTAGCCTAGAATTACTATGTTATGCGCACAGCAAACAAGTATAGACCGAATCGCCTAAATTGGAACAAAACATTGCATGTTCGTTTTAAAAATGGTTTGCTATTCGCAAGTAGGCTAAAATGCAAGTTTTTCCACCCTCAAGTGGGCTTTAGAAAATATGGTTTTGCCACTATTTAGTGGGCTTAAAACTCACAGTTTTAATGCGTTATCCCAATTTAGTTAATTCAACCTCCATCCACAGGCATTCAAGCAGTTATATCACATAAGCAGCTAGCCTCATGGTAATCATGCTATTATGGCAACACTCACACGCATGCTATATGCTAAAGCATAAAAATACTTACAATGTACTCCGAGCCAAAACAAAAGCTAGTTAGTAATCAATGCATGATCCTAACTCATGTTAAGTGGCTAATGCAACGCATACAGAATGCAATCTAGAATAGGCTCGGCCAATCTAAGAATGACATGTGAAAATACATAAGTAGCATGTATTCAAGTTAGATTTGAAATACTTATGCAGTTAGCATGATGCGCCGAGCCTGGTGCATGCAAGACTAATGAATGATGCACGCATGCATAGCATAAGGTATGCTAAATTAAACGTGCCCTAATCTACCATCATAAGCAGGTAAATAAAAGGGAAGAAAGACGTGGAGGTTGGAAGACATGCACACCACGCACACACACTTATTACGGACACACCCTCACTCGGAGGGACCAAAATAATAATACAGCCCGAATAATTATTACAAAACTTCTAGTCTAATAAAAAAAAGTGCCAAGGGAAGATGGCCGCAGCCCCCGCCTCGGGATGCGTAAATAATGCACGTTCGATCCAACTTGCCCGGAAACCCGTTGCAATAGCACTACTGCCTTTGTTTTCACTGCCTTTTTTTTTTCTGAAAACTTGTCAAGGAGGGATGGCCACCGGCCGTGTACAATATCCATCGGCTGGAGACAAAGCTATCGGCACTGAATAAATGGCCGGTCGGCACTGAATGTTGCCGGTCGGCAAAAACCTTGTTTCTCTGAAGATTGCACAAGTCCCAGAGTTGCTTCTCTGAGTGCTGTGGAGCACCACCGGCTGAGGGAATTGGTCACCGGCCACATATTATGCTCTCGGCCAAACATGTTTTGCCAGTCGGCACCCAACACTGCTGGCCGGCCAATTCTTCCTACTGAAACCTGCAGCTGACAGCAACACAGGATAGAACTTGGCATGGCAATGCATTTCAAGCAATGTATGCACCAACCACACTCCTTATCATATGTATGACTCAAAAGAGGATGGGCCTCGATTCTCAGACCACCAATCGCGCATTTCCATGCATGATGGCTCAAAGAATCAAGTGTGCATTTCAATTTCAAATGAAATGCAATGCACATAAACAAACCAGGGGGGCTTTCAACCTCTATCATGGCTTGCTCAAGAGGTGAAGCATGCATGCCAATGCAATGCAATCCTAAGCATGTGAGCCTAAGTGTGCAATATGGGCATGCAAGGAAGTAATGCAAAGATGCAACTAACCAAGCATGCAAAGTGTAACAACAACATGCACACATGCAAGGTGCAATATGGACAACATGTTAGATACAAAGCATGCCAAATGCAACAACACAAAAGTGTGCAACAATGTGTCATGAGCCAAGTATCTACATATATAAGCATGCATGCAAACATGGCTTAAAAATTTAAACATCAAAAGGTAACTCTCAAGCACACTTAAGAGGATGCAATCATGGACAAATGGCATGCACCATAAGCTTTGAAAATCATGTTAAGAATGGTGCTAAGCCAAGTAAACAAGGTAAGCATGGCATGCGACAATGGTCCAAGATTCAAGGCAAGCCCAAGGGGGATTGAACTACACTTAATGCAACCACACATGGCATGAATTAAGTGACCAAAACCAGAGTTTTAGCATGCTAAAACAAAGCCAAAAGACCACTTAGATGGCATCTAAATGACTTACACATGGAAGCATACACAATGACCAAACATGGAGCATAGCACACCACCTCTTGGAGCATCAAAGGGGCCATGAAATGCAAGCATACAAGCATGCTAAGAGGACTGAAATGATGCTATAAGTGGTGCCAAACCACTGAAATAAATCAAACAATGCATACTCAACACTTCACATACTTAAAGCCTACAAGCTAACAATGCAAAGGAGATATGCAATACATATTATGGCTGACCAAAAGAACCAAAAACAGACCTTAATCATGGCAAAACAAGTATGAAAGCTTCACAAAGCTAGGCCAAAAGCATGCTTGAACAAGGGTTAAAACCTAGATACATGTTAAGGCTACAATATGGCATTACAAGGCATGTATGCTAAGCAAGCATGGTGTACCAAAACCAACATACAACAATGCTATATTATCACATAATAAGCGTGAAAATCAGTCAAGGCATGGTCAATACACACTCAAACTATATGCTCCCTCAAGAGGCTAAAAAAATGGCCCTTTTCAAGGACAACAAGGAGAAGGGGTGGCCCTCTCCTTCCTAGGACCTCAAGGCACCATCCTTATCTCTAGAATCCCTCAAGATTTCAGTGGTGAGGAGGCCCAAACACAATGGT
>NW_021027818.1:27570-55420 GCF_004153795.1 Camellia sinensis | reverse complement strand
TTATATTAAAGTTTAATATTTTGATAATAATCATATGTGTTGGGACTTTTTAAAGAATTCATATATGTTGGATTTCAAAGAATTTTTTTTATGCTTGTTCGTAATGCATTAGAGTGTTATTATGAGAGTAAGACTTGGAGGTTGCGAGAAGTTAATAAATGTTAAGATTTTTTTTTTTTAAAAATCAAAAAATCAAGAAATTTAGATTGGGAGATTGGAACTCCCACAAGGCTTGGGGTTAAAAACCCCTTTTACTTAATATATAGTATAGATACTAGCTTATCACCCCTGCTATGCATGGGATAATTATAGATATTTATATATGTTTTAGATTTTTTTAATATATAAATTATGTTTTTTAAGATTTTTTTATAAAAATAATTTAACAATCTTATCACTAATCATAGTGTATGAGAGAAGTTGAAAAGGGTACTGCGGTAACTATACACAGATTGTATCTATAATTTTTGTATTAGAGGATTTTAAAAGCTGGTCAAGTGCTTTTGACCAAATCAATAAATGCAGACATGTGGAAAAACATGTTGATTGAAAAAAGTTAATAAATGCTGATTAGAAGATTTTGACCAAATCAATAAATGCCGAGTTTTTTTTTTTTTAATAAAAAATTTAGAAAATTCAGATTGGGATATTGAAACTTCCACAAATTTTAGAAGTTAAAAACTCCCTTTTGATTAATATATAATATAGATAGATAGATTGGTCTAAACCCTCCCTTCTCAATCAATATAATAAATAAATTAATTAATGGGATTGAATTCTCTTAAATTGGCCATCAAATTTGAGAGTAATTAAACTAATGAGCTCGTTTTAGGATCAATTTGGATAATTTGATTTATTTATTTTTTAAACTCGTTAGGTAGAATATTGATATATATTAAAAAAAATAATAATTAAACATCAATAGTTACATATTTTAATCACATTTATCTTTAAAAAATAAACAATAAATATAATTTTAAAAATAACTATTTATTTATTTAGAAGTGATGTAATCACTGATGATCCAATGACGGAGTGTCGAGATGATCCGAAGAGTCAGATCCAACTCCTTAGCTTGCTTATCCTACAAAAATAAACTCATGACGATGGGTATAGTATTCTTTTGACTTGGAAATGGTGAATAATGTGTCTGCATGAGTGGTGTCTTCCACTCTTACCTTTCTTGAGTGCCTCTCACAATTTGCCGCGTGGCTTACCTTTCTTGGATGTTGTGTGGGGTGACCTCTGGGCTTGGATCAAGATGATTATTTTGGTTTCGACCCATGATTCAGTTAGGCCGTTCGAGCTCCGGCCATGGTCATTGGGTTGGGCCACCCTCATCTGTATCATTCGTCATCAAAAACCAATCCAAAGAAAAATTGAAAGCACATGCCAATCTTTTAATTTTCAACTAACGCTTGGCTCTTTGAAAATTCTTCACATATTTAGTGGATGATTTGCTTCTCAAATATTGTTTGTATTGATCTACCTTTCATTTCACAAATAAATGGATATATATTGGAATTTAATTGGACGCTTCATAAATTAATTTTTTTTTTCATAAATCTTTAAATATTAAAAAGCGTAGCGTGCAAGTATTTTCTCTATGTCACTAGCTTGACTCTATTATTAATGAGTTAATTTAAGAGTCTTCCGTAAGTTTAGCCTAGGTAAGGCTTGGGTTGCCTACAAAAAAAAATGGGTTGTACTAATGAGCTTAAAATTTGTTTTTTTAACTATTTAAATTTTTTGGGAGTTTTTGTTTTTATTTTTATTTTTATGTTCCCTACAATCAAAGGAAATGAGCCATTTAAATTTAGGATGGTCATGGGTCGGTTTTGGGATGGATTTTTATAGTAATTTACTCCCACCCCATATCATATTACAGGTAGGTCAAATAGGGTGGTGGCGGAAGTGAGGTAGGTGTAGGCAGGAGACAGGATATTAATTTGGGGGATTTGGTGATAGCCCCCTCACTATCTAATTTGTCTTTCAAAATGACAAGAATTATATAAGTACTTTCAAAACTCCTTAATATTTTAAAACTTGTTTCTTTTACTATATTACCCTCATATCTATCAGCTCTCCTATTAAGTCATCTACACTATATATTTCAGAGTAAAATTTTACTCTGTATGAAAGTAAAATTTAAATCAAAAATTTTTCCTATCCCACTTCTTAATTGGGCAAAAAAAGTTCGTGTGGGACAGAGTGGGGTGGGGATTTAGGGGTGGCGCGGGGGAAAATGTCCATTCATAATTTGAATCAATTCCCATCTTAGGCATTCAGTGTTTTCTTTTCACTTAATCCATATACCAGCTTCTCGCAATCTTAGTTACAAAATACTAAAAGAAGATCAATATAAGATATTATGACCTAAATTGTAACATGAACATGTTTTTTCATACTTTAATAGACATAATATGTGACATGGATAGGCCCATAAGGCTTACAGCCCACAGCAAACAACCCCAAACCCATCGCTTGGGACCCATAGCATAACCCGATTGGCAAAGCCCAGGACAGCTGGAGGCCATCTGGGCATGGAGGGCCAATGACATTCGGGCACATGGCAGGTGAAACACAGGCCACATCAGCAGACAAAGATCTGCAGAGTTATTGCCACAACACATCACCATTAATGCAGCCCATCACAGCATTTATTACGACAACACCTCCCCGTCAGAACAGAGCCCCCTCACCCTGAACAAGGTAAGCTACGGCACAGGCTTTCGGCGGAAGGGGGCACGTCGCAAGGGACAGTGAAATGATTACCAAAGGATATAAGTAAGAATCGAAGACAAGAGGAAAGTTAAGCTTTTCTATCTCTCTCTCTCTCTTTATATATATATATATATATATTTCCTTCTTCCTCTACTGATTTGCTCGCCGGAGGGTTCGCTGGGGGACTACCCCGTTCCCCTTTGGACTTGCTTGCAGGTCATCTGGTGGAATCATCCACCTAAATCGGAACTTGAAGAGCTTAGGCCAGACCGACCCATCCACCCAGGACGAATTGCATTATCAGTTGGCGCCGTTTGTGGGAAACTGTGGTTTATCCGTGCGCTAGTTGTGTTCACTATCGCCGGAGCCCCTCATTCTCCCCATCACCTTTTCCTCTCACCCGTCCAGGTGTATGGTCATGACTAGGTCCATGGCTTCTCACCATAATACCGCCGATCATCAAACAGACCCTCCCCATCCAAACAACCCACCACAGTACATCGTCGAACTTACCAACAGCATTAACCGCATGGCCGAGCAAAACCAGGCCCTGATCAATGCTTTACTCCAAAGAAACCTCCCCGCTCCACCTCCAGATATTCCACCCAACCAAGAAAGAACCCCAGTCCCCATTGCTCCACCACCCCCTCCGCTCAACCCAGAAGGTGTACAACCTCCTCCTTCTCCACATATAAGCCTACCATCTCCACCCCCACGACCGTCGGTCGTGGCACTAGCCCCTGAGGGCGAAGCCAGCAGTGTCCAGCCTCCATTAACCGACCATGGCGATAACATTCCCCTTTGGGACGCTGAACTCCGAGCTATGAAGCTCCAACTACAAGGGGTCATGCAGAACATTCAGCACAAGCCTTCAGTCACCGCCAACTCGCCTTTTGTTGCCTCCATCCAGGACAAACCAGTGCCCGCCAAGTTCAAAATGCCCACCATTGACTCTTTCGATGGCACGACGGACCCAGTCGACCATCTGGAAACCTACTGCACCCTCATGATCCTCCATGCTTTCCCTGATGAGATCATGTGCCGAGCTTTCCCCGTGACACTGAAGGGATCAGCTCGGTTGTGGTTTAGCCAGTTACCGGCGGACTCCGTCTCCACCTTTCAACACCTCAGTGACTCTTTCCTAAGCCATTTTATTGGAGCCCAGCGTCAGAGACGCCCAGCCACCCAACTCCTTAACATTCGTCAGACCGAGGGGGAGTCGCTCTGCAGCTTCGTCACCCGCTTCAACATCGAAGCCCTTCAAGTAGCGGAGAATGACGACAAGGTCATCCTCACGGCTTTCATGGCCGGCCTACGGTCATCCGATTTTCTTTTCTCCCTCTCCAAAAACCCTCCAACCACCATGGCAGCCCTACTATCCAAAGCCCAGAAGTACATGAATGCTGAAGATTTCCTGGCCGCTCGGCAGGAGCCAATCACTAAAAATCCGACCTCCAGAGACAAGAGGAAAGACTCAGAACCCAGGACCGCCCAGTATAATAGCCAAACATCCCACTATAATGACCGACCCGACTGAGCTGACCGGTCGGCCCCGACCCGACCGTCTGGTTGGTTCGAGCGGTACACACCACTCAACTCTCCCATGGAACACGTACTTAATTAGATCCAGCGGGACTACCCCCTCAAGTGGCCCCTGCCTTCACGAAACCCTTCTAATCGGAAAGATCAGTCCAAATACTGCCGTTTCCACCAAAACCATGGCCATACCACCGACGAGTGTATTAACCTCAAAGATCAGATCAAGACCTTCATACGTCAGGGCCGCCTCAGCCGATTCACAGACACCTGCCCTCAGCAGAGGCAAAGAACTGACCTTCCCAGGAACAATCGCCGGCATACACCACCCCGGAACCTAGCCCCACCTAACCAAGGCCATGATCGCCCACCGCCACAGCCTCGACCTCCAGGCAATCCGCCTCCACCAGTCGGAGAAATCAGAGTCATTTCAGGCGGCCTTGCTTGCGGGGGACCATCCCGCTCGGCTCAGAAGGCAGAGCTCAGAAAAATAAGGCAGGGCTCAGACAAAGCAGTGGCGACGGTGGACCGACCTCCCAAACAGTCAAAACAGTGGATCGAACCCATCACCTTCACAGACACCGACTGTGCAGGAGTCCGTTACCCACATGATGACCCCCTTGTCATTTCACAAAGATCTGCAGAATTATTGCCACAACACATGACCATTAATGCAGCCCATCACAGCATTTATTACGACAACACCTCCCCGTCGGAACAGAGCCCCCTGACCCTGAACAAGGTAAGCTACGACACAGGCTGTGCGACCGTGTGACCTCCATCGGATCCATCGATCTACCTATAACCATTGGCGAACACCCGAGGCAGACCACTAAGTTGCTCACCTTCCTTATGGTCGACTGCCCTTCTGCTTACAACATCATCCTTGGCCGCACGGCCCTAAACGCCTTCCAAGCTATCATATCCACATATCACGTTGCCATCAAATTTCCTACCGATCTCGGCGTCGGAACTGTCAGAGGAGAACAGACCGTGGCCAGGGAGTGTTTTGTCGCCTCCCTCAAAGAAGTCAAGCTGAAAGAGGCCATGATCATCGAAGGGCTTGACGTCCGAGACGAGGACGAGCTGGTCAGAGGAGAACCTGTGGAGGAACTTGTTGAAGTTAACATTGATCCCACCAACCCCACCAAAACTGCCAAAATCGGCAGCCAACTACCTTCCCAAGCCAAGGCCGACCTTACCGCTCTCCTGACCGAGCACAGAAATGTTTTCGCCTGGACCCATTCAGACATGCCAGGCATTGACCCCTCCTTCATAACCCATCGCCTCAGCATCGAACCCCACTTTCGACCCCACCGCCAGAAGCAACGCATTTTCCATCCGGAGCGCAACACTCTTATAGCCGCAGAAGTTGACAAGCTCCTCGAGGCCCAATTCATCAAAAATGTGGACTACCCTCGATGGTTGTCCAATGTGGTTCTCGTCCGCAAACACAATGGCAAATGGTGACTCTGTGTCGATTACTCTGACCTGAACCGAGCTTGCCCCAAAGACAGCTACCCCCTTCCCCGCATAGATCTGCTGGTCGACGCCACGGCCGGTCATCAAATGCTCAGCTTCATGGATGCCTTCTCTGGGTACAACCAAATCCTGATGCACATATCAGATCGGGAACACACATCATTCATTACCGACCGAGGTACCTACCACTATTGTGTAATGCCGTTCAGATTGAAGAATGTTGGGGCCACCTATCAACGGCTGGTTAATACCGTTTTCCATCACAAAATAGGCCGGAATATGGAAGTCTACGTCGACGACATATTAGTCAAAATCAAATATTCCTCCGATCACCTCATTGACCTACGAGAGACCTTTGCCACCTTGCGCAAGTACCAGATGAAGCTCAACCTAGAGAAGTGCGCCTTCGGCGTAGGATCTAGAAAGTTTTTGGGTTTTATGGTCAGTCAGCGCGGCATTGAAGCTAACCCTGAGAAGATCAAGGCCTTGGTTGAGATGCAGTCCCCTAGGACGGTCAAAGAAGTTTAAAAACTCACCGGCCGAGTGGCGGCCCTCAACCGCTTCATTTCCCGCCCAACAGATAAGTGCCTACCATTCTTCAAAGTTCTTCGGCAGACTTTTGAATGGATAGCCGAATCCGAATAGGCCTTCCAACAGTTAAAGCAATGCATGGCCAATCCTCCCCTTCTTTCACAGGCAATCACGGGCGAGCCCCTTTTCCTCTACTTAGCAGTGTCAAGCACCGCAGTCAGTGCAGCTCTCCTCAGAGAAGATGGCTCAATCCAACGGCCGGTCTATTACACCAGTCGGGCCCTTAGGGGAGCGGAGCAGAACTACTCCTTATTAGAAAAACTGTCCCTGGCCTTGGTCATTCCCTCCAGACGACTCCGCCCATACTTTCAAGCCCACTCCATAGTGGTCCTCACCGACCAGCCCCTGAAAAAGGTCATGCAGTGACCAGAACTCTCAGGCAGACTAATGCAGTGGTCAGTAGAACTCAGCCAATTCGACATCTCCTACCGCCCTCGGACAGCAATCAAGGGGCAAGCTGTAGCTGACTTCATCCTGGAGTTCACCAATCCGGCCTCGACCACTACCCCACCACTCCCACCAACTCCAACAGAGCCAGAAGATCCCCATTCTTGGACTCTCAATGTCGACGATTCGTCTCGCAAAGAAGGAAGTGGGGCCGGCCTCATCCTCACCTCCCCCGAGGGCGGCTATTTCAAATGTGCACTCCGTTTTTTGTTTGACGCAAGCAACAATGAGGCCGAGTATGAGACATTGATAGCAGGACTCCGACTTGCCAAGGACATTGGGGTCAGCCACCTCCGAGTATTCAGCGACTCCCAGCTCGTCGTCGGTCAGATGACGGGGGACTTCGACGCCAAGGAAGACACAATGCGAGCTTACAGGGATATGGCACTCCCCCTCGCTCGCCTCTTCAATACCTTCCACATCAGACACATACCTCGGGCGGAAAACTCCAGAGCAGATGAGATGGCTCAGCTGGCCTCCGCTGACCATCCTAATCACAGCCATGATGTCCGTCTCGAATATCTACATCACCCAGCCATTTCACCCGACCTGCAAGCTGTACAGTTCATCCAAAACGAACCCATCCCTTGGGCATCCGACATTCTCCTATTCTTGACCACAGGGACACTCCCATACGACCAACAGCAGGTAGCCAAAGTCCGATCCCGAGCATCCAATTACATCATTGTCGACGGTGTATTGTACAAGCGCGGTTTTTCCCGGCCATATCTACGGTGCCTCAATCCAGCTCAAGCAACTTATGTAATGCAGGAGATCCATGAGGGAATTTGTGGTAATTATTCAAGCGGCAGATCCCTTGCCCACAAGATACTCCGTACTGGGTATTTTTGGCCAACTCTTAATCAGGATGCGACCGATTTCGTGCTCAAATGCGATAAATGTCAACGTTTCGCCAACATCCCCCATGCTTCTCCTACAGAGTTAATCACACTCTGCAACCCTTATCCATTTGCCAAATAGGGGATCGACTTGGTTGGTCCACTTTCCACCGGTCGAGGCCAGACCAAGTTCGCGATTGTCGCCATTGATTACTTCACCAAGTGGGTCGAGGCCGAACCCCTTGCCACAATCACCGAGCGGAACACCACCAGGTTTATCTGGCAATCGATTGTTTGCCGATTTGGCATCCCTCAAGCCATCATCTCCGACAACGGCAAACAATTCGACAACGCGAAGTACAAAAAATTTTGTGCAGATCTCCAGATTCAACAATGCTTCTCTTCCTCCGGTCATCCCCAAGCAAATGGCCAAGTTGAGGTCACCAACCGTTCTCTTCTGAAAATCATCAAAACTAAGCTCGAAGCTGCTAAAGGCCTTTGGGCTGAGGAACTACCAAGTGTACTCTGGGCTTACCGAACCACTGCTCGCACTCCCACTGGGGAAACCCCCTTTCACTTAACATATGGCGCTGAGGCGGTTATTCCGGTAGAAGTCGGTCTGCCCACCCCCAGGGTTTTACATCTGGATCTCGCCTCAACCGAAGAGCTCCATCGAACAGACCTGGACCTCATCGAAGAGCTCAGAGAGACTGCTGCCGTCAGATTGGCTTCGTACCAGCAGAAAATGAGAACACACTACAACCGCAGAGTTCGACCACGAGAGTTCTCTATAGGCGACCTTGTCTTGAGAGAAGCGACTCTTGCCACAAAGAATCCAACTGAGGGCAAACTGGAAGCCAAATGGGAGGGACCCTACGTTGTGAGAGCCCGACCACGACCAGGCACTTACCGACTTCAAGACATGGAAGGCCGAGACCTTCCCCATCCCTGGAATGCGGAACATTTGAAGCGTTACTATCAATGAGTTCACACTTTTGTATTGCCAACATTATTGTATTTCCCTCTTTAATACATAACGCAAATTCCGACTGAAGTTCTTAGCTTTTATAATTCAACTGTCTGTATGTCACTCCCATGACACTTTCACTTGCAGCACTTCAAAGCCTCAGCCAGTCTGAGCACTTCAAAGCCCCAGCCAGACTGCGCACTTCAAAGCCTCGGCCAGACCGAGCACTCAAAGCCTCAGCCAGACTGAGCACTTCAAAGCCTCAGCCAGACTGAGCACTTCAAAGCCTCAGCCAGACCAAGCACTTCAAAGCATCGGCCAGACCGAGCACTCAAAGCCTCAGCCAGACTGAGCACTTCAAAGCCTCGGCCAGACCGAGCACTCAAAGCCTTAGCCAGACTGAGCACTTCAAAGCCTCAGCCAGACCGAGCATTCAAAGCCTCGGCCAGACCGAGCACTCAAAGCCTCAGCCAGACCGAGCACTTCAAAGCCTCGGCCAGACCGAGCACTCAAAGCCTCAGCTAGACTGAGCACTTCAAAGCCTCAGCCAGACCGAGCACTCAAAACCTCGGCCAGACCGAGCACTCAAAGCCTCGCCTGAGCACTTCAAAGCCTCAGCCAGTCTGAACACTTAGTCACATTTTGAAGCTTATTTACAATTCCAGGACCACGTTTTTACTTAGTTAGACTCCAAAGATGCTCTCACGTATTTCATTTACTAATCAGATTATCTCCTACCCCACCCAGTTTGTTTCTCCAATCTCTTCTCTACAAGTTTACAATTAACTGTTTAGTTACGATTTGCAAACTACTTTTCTGTCCTCATCCATGGATTCTTCATCCGTACCTATTAAACTGGAAGTACTAACCCCATTCGAATATCATGTTCTACAATTTCATAATCCAATTTTTCAATAAACCACTATCATCCTTTCAATTTTCATACAAATCCAATCTCACTCTGCAGGAAGGAACTTTTAACTTAACTTTGCATGAAATTTTTATTACACAATTTTTATGACCAGTTTTTATGACAAGACTTCATTCATTTTAGACAATACAGGCCAACACAGTCAATTGACAACATAAACGAAATTTTATTCATTTACAATGTGTACACAAGTTTATTACAATAAAACAAAAAAAAAAACAAAACAAAAAAAAAAACAAAAAAACAAAACAAAAACAAAAAACAGGCACAGAGAGGGGCGCTCTTCATCTCCTTTGGTTATTCCTCCTCGCTGGATACAAGCTCTTTTTTCTTCAATACCCTCGTCCAGGGGGGTCTGGGCCACATCATCTTCACCAATCGTTACACTACTCAGGTCCAAGTCTGGGAACAGCTCTTCAGCTTTACGTTTGAACATCTTCCAACCACTGTCCCAGAACTCAACCATTTCGTGCTTGTAGAAGTCTGACTGCTGGAAGCTCTCAATAACCTCTGCCTCCGTCCTATCTCCAGCAGTCGTCCTTGATGGGCCCACCCCCCTAGATTCTTGACCAGCCAGATTCCTGGTGACTGCGGCATCTACTGCCATTTGAAACTCGGACGACCCTTTGTATTGCTCCATTGCTGCGACGCACAGATCGGGGTAGGCCGCCCTCTCAGAAGCAGCCTTCGCCCTCTCCTCGTCCAGCTCTCTCTGCAGGGCCCCCCTTTCAGCAACCGCCGTTGCCCTTTCCTCTTCCATCCCCTTCTTCAGACCCTCCATCTCCGCCATCGCTTTTGCCTTCTCTGCTTCCAACTCCCTCACGAGCCTCCCCTTCTCCTCCTCTGCTTTAGCGCGCTCATCCTCCAACTCCTTCAATAGATCTCCAAATCTGGCATCTGCCTCATCTTTTTGCCTGACCAGCTCTTCATTACTGCTCATGGCCTCTTCATGTCGCTCGACCGCAACGGCGTAGGCTCTTTCAGACTCCTCCAACTTTTTCTGTTCGCCAGCCAGTTGGAACTTGAGCGACACGACCTTACGGCGTGTGTCCTCTAGCTCCAACTTGACTGCTTGCAGCTCAGTATGGGTAGTCTTCCAGTCGGCACTCTCCTTCTTCAACTTGGCCAACTGGGCCTTGGCCTCTTCTGCTCTTAGCTTGGCAGCCCCTGCCTTCCTTAGAAGGGCCCCTGCCAAGGTGGTCACCTCCATTTGGGCGGAGCATAACCCCCTCAGTAGGTCAGCCTCATTGAATCCGGAGGCCGAGCGCAGGGCTGTCTCATCCACGATCTTCACCAAGCGGTCTGCCCCCGCCCTGGCTGGCCCTTCTTCTCCCTCCAACGTTCCCGCTACCGCGCGAGCGTGATAGATTGCCATGGCCAGACGGACCCCTCCTTCCTGAGGTGCAGGGCCCCTTTGGGTCTGCTCCCTCCCGCTCGGCTCAGCCTCAGTCAACCCAACTCTTACTTGCACTGTTGGGGCAGTCTCCACAACCTCCAGTGTGGGGCTGACCCCCACCACCTCTGGGGTATCCTTGGCCACAGGGGCCTCCACCTCAATTGGGGCCACCTTAGCCCTCTTGGCCCCAGACTCATCTGCAGCTCCCTCTGGGGCACTCATCTTCTTTTTCTTCTTCTTCTTCAGAGCCTCGCCCTCCTTTCTGGCTTGTTCTTTTACAGGATCTACTGGGGGCGGTCGTGGCTCAAAACTACTTAAGTCCTTCCCCCCTAGCGGCCTTGGGCGCGGTCGGATCCTCTCCCGCGCGATCGGTTGAGGCGGTCGGTCTCCTCGCGTTTCCTTCAACTTCGTGGCTTTGGCAAGTATGGCCTGATCCTCTACTTCCTGAACTTCTCTTCTCGCCTCCAATTCTGCTCAGTCGAGGTCCCCACCCCTCGGCTGCGGTCCCAACCCTGCCTCAAACAATGCGGACGGTTGAACAAGCTCGTCCCATTTGGCCTTCTCTCTCTCCCTACACTCCTTCACCCTTCGCACCCTCTCTTCCGCCGCCGGCCCCAGTCTTGACTCCATCGACCTAATGGGCACCTTCCAGATGGTGCGCACTCCCAATCCCCCATTGGCAGACACGTAGAACCACCGTGGCCGCCACCCCTTAATCGATGTCGGCAGCCCCGCCACCAATCCCCTCCTCATCACTGCCTGTAGGGTGACCCACGTCTCTTGCTGCCCCGAAGCCTTATAACAGGAAAAGAACTCGTCTACCGCCATGGCTTCTCCTCCATTCGCCTTGGGCCACGCGCTAGCACAGGCCAGCAGAATCTTCCATGCATTGGGCATCAATTGCCCCGGCGCTACCTCCAGACGGTTCAGTACGTCAACCACCACTTGGGGCAGTGACAACCTCAGCCCACCTTTTAGCGCCTCCTCGTAAAGGGAAAACTCCCCTGGCCTGGCATCAGACGGCCTTTCCCTTGATGTTGGCAGCAATAACTCCACCTCAGCCGGAATCTGGTATTTTTCCCTGATAGCCTCCAAATCTACCGCAGTAATTGTGGATTTGTCAGCCTTAGTGTGCCACTGATCCGGCTCTACCTAGCTTATTGGCCTTGGAGCCAATATCAGGTCCGACGCCTGCGATTGCCCCACCAGTTCCTCCACCCCCACCATTCGTGTCTCTGTCCTATATCGCGCTGCTAACTCCTCTCCATCATCATCTCCCAGAAGGTCCACCCTCACATTCACCACTTCTTCTTGTGCCATTTCTAGGGTTTGCTTACGAATCACTTCTGACGCAGGAGCAAGGAAGTTGAGAAAATGTTGCATAGGTGTGTCGTGTGCAATGAAGGAATTAACACTTGGGTATTTCGAGTTTTTGTAAAAAGGTAGGTGAAACGAATTATACCAAAGACCCACGGTTTACCCGTATTCCATGGATCCACATTAATTTTCGCCCGTTTACAAACTTTTCAACTCAACTGCCAAAACCGCCTTTTCAAAACCCCCCCTCGTGACCTATCATTTTATTTCCGCTCCAACGCTTCACTTCCCCCACGATATTGCCACGTGTATGGCCACGATGCACTGTCCCCTCCCCTTACCCTGTCCTTTTCATTTCACATCATCACATGGCACGCCCCCCCTTTTTTTTGAGCCCTGCGCCGTCCTGGTCGGCACGCCTAACGGTCGACCCCTCCTGCTCGGCCACCTTTGCGGTCGGCACGCCTAACGGACGACCCCTCCCGCTCAGCCACCCTCACGGTCAGCTCCCTCCGCTCGGCCACCCTTGCGGTCAGCACGCCTAACGGTCGACCTCTCCCGCTCGGCCACCCTTGCGGTCGGGATGCCTAACGGACGACCCCTCCCGCTCGGTCACCCTCACGGTCAGTTCCCCCCGCTCGGCCACCCTTGCGGTCGGCCCGCCTAACGGTCGACCCCTCCCGCTCGGCTACCCTTGCGGTCAGCACACCTCGCGGTCGGCACACCTAACAGTCGGCCTCTCCACTCGGTTCGCACTTCTCTTCCTTATTACTATTCCCTTCGTTGGACTAAAGCTGCACTCGGAAATGGGGAACTACTGACATGGATAGGCCCATAAGGCTTACAGCCCACAACAAACAACCCCAAACCCATCGCCTGGGACCCATAGCATAACCCGGTTGGCAAAGCCCAGGACAGCTGGAGGCCATCTGGGCATGGAGGGCCAATGACATTCAAGCACATGGCAGGTGAAACACAGGCCACATCAACAGACAAAGATCTGCAGAGTTATTGCCACAACACATCACCATTAATACAGCCCATCACAGTATTTATTACGACAACACCTCCCCGTCGGAACAGAGCCCCCTCACCCTGAACAAGGTAAGCTACGGCACAGGCTTTCGGCGGAAGGGGGCACGTCGCAAGGGACAGTGAAATGATTACCAAAGGATATAAGTAAGAATCGAAGACAAGAGGAAGGTTAAGCTTTTCTATCTCTCTCTCTCTCTCTCTATATATATATATATATTTCCTTCTTCCTCTACTGATTTTCTCGCCGGAGGGTCACTGGGGGACTACCCCGTTCCCCTTTGGACTTGCTTGCAGGTCATCTGGTGGAATCATCCACCTGAATCGGAACTTGAAGAGCTTAGGCCAGACCGACCCATCCACCCAGGACGAATTGCATTATCAATATGATATTAAAGAAACTTCATCAATTTGCCTAAAGAATCTGTTGGTAGTGTGGACTTGATCAATCTAGAAAATACAAAACTACTGCAGAGAGGGAATAATAATATGATAAAAGTGATATTGAATGAGAGAGACGAGCTGAAGCCAATCTATCTATCTATCTACATATATATTATATAAGAAAAAGAGAATTTTTAGTGAGCAGTCTTGTAAGAGTTTCAATATCTTATACTAATTTTCTTGATTTTTTTTTTTTAATTTTAAACAATTAAGAAAATTTCCATTGGCAAGCTTTTATTTGATAATCCCGTATTGAAAAAAGAAAAAGAAAAAATGAGTTGTTTTACTCATATAAAGTGAATCTTATACTCTTATCCCATTTAATATTGTAGTGTTGTGCATGTTTCAATTCAATATAGTTTAAATTTTAAAAGTTTAATTTTGACCTAACCAATTAGGCTAAATCATTTTTAATTTGATTGATTCGTTAGTTTAATCGCGATTTTAGCGATTTTATCAAAATATATTGATTAGATTTGTTTGACTCGAAATAAACTAAAAATGGATTTGATTAAATATTGAAAGACTGAGATTACTTGATTAGAAATAATCTTTCGTCCAAATAATTGTTAACTTTTATTTTATAATCCTACATCGAAAAAAAGAAGAAGGTGAGTTGCTTGACTTATATGAAGTGAATCTTAATAGTGTAGTATTGTCTATATTTTAATTCAAGACAGTTTAAATTTTAAAATTAAAATAATATTTAAAAGTTTTAATTAATTAATTTTTGTATAAGTTGATTGGTTATTTGACATAACCAATTAGGTTAAACAATTTTGGGTTTGACCGATTCGTCGGTTTAATCGCTATTTCTCATACTGATTTTATTAATTTTAAACAATTAAAAAAAATCATTGGCTAACTTCCATTTAACCATATAAAATAAAATTCTAATTAGTTTATGATTTATTTTATAATCCCATATCGGGAGAAGAAGAAAAAACAAAGTTTGTTTCACTATCTATCTATATATTATATAAGAAAAAAATAGGATTTTTAGGGAGAAGTTTTCTAGAAGCTCCAAACCTTCATTCTAAAATAACTGAATTTTCTTAATTTTAAACAATTACGGAAATTCTTATTGGCTAGTTTCCATTTACATTTTATTCCCACATCGGGAAAAGAAAGAAAAATTGAATTGTTTCACTTATATAAAGTGAATCTTATACTTCCATTTATATAAGCAAAAGGAGATTTTTAATGAGAAGCCTTATGATCAATATCTCATACTAATTTTTTTTTTATTTTCTTAATTTTAAACAATTAAGAAAATCCCGATTGGTTACCTTCAATTTAACTTTTATTTTACAATCCCACATAGAGGTTTTGAATTTAAAAATAATTTTGTATGAAAATTTGAAACTCTCATAATATCTCTCTTTAAAAGTATTCTTTTATAAAATATATAGATATATTGATAATCTCAACATCCCTTTTATTGCTCCTTAATACAAAAATTATGAGATAATTATAATAATTTTAAATTTATATTTAAAACTTATAAATCCGGCCATGGTCATTGGGTTATTTTCATATGATTAATCTCGACCCATGATTGAGTTAGGGTTGGTTTGGGAAGTGGGTTGACTTTTTGACTTTTTGACTTTTTTGGCTATTTTAATCTGGGCTAAAAAACTTGGTTTGGGAAGGACTTTTGGACTTTTTGATTTTTTTGACTTTTTTTGTGAGAGAAGAATGTAATGATTATGAGTTGGATGTGATGTTTTGTTTGTTATGGCTAAAATAACCTATTTTATCTTTGTGACTATTTTAACCACAAATCATCTTGTCAAACGAACCTTTAGGCCGTTCGAGCTCCGGCCATGGTCATTGGGTTGGGCCTCCCTCAACTGTATCATTAGTCATCAAAAAGCAATCCAAAGAAAAATTGAAAGCACTTGCCAATCTTATAATTTTCAACTAACGCTTGGTTCTTTGAAATTTCTTCACATATTTAGTGGATGATTTGGTCCTCAAATATTGTTTGTATCGATCTAGCTTTCATTTCACAAATTAGTGGATATATATTGGAAGCTTCATAGATTAGAAATTTTTGTCATAAATCTTTAATTATTTAAAAAAGGTAATGTGCAAGTCATTTCATTATGTCATTAACTTGACACTATTATTAATAAGTTAACTTAAGAGTCTTTCATAAATTTAGCTAAGGTAAGGCTTGGGTTGCCCACAAAAAAATGGGCTGTACTAATGGGTTGTACTAATGAGCTTAAAATTTGTTTTTTAACTATTTAAATTTTTTTGGGAGTTTTTGTTTTTATTTTTATTTTTATTTTTATTTTTATGTTCCCTACAATCAAAGGAAATGAACTATTTAAATTTAGGATGGTCATGGGTCAGTTTTGGGATGGATTTTTATAGTAATCTAATCCCACCCCATATCATATTAGGGGTAGGTCAAATAGGGTGGTGGCGGAAGTGAGGCAGGTGTGAGGCGGGGGATAGGATATTAATTTTATAAGTTAAAAAATAAAAATATTAATAAAAATTATAGATAATATAGTATATAACGAATAATAAATTATACTTAATGTTATGATATAAGATAGAAAATAAATACGTAATAATTAATATTAAATATAATATTTTAATATTTTAACTTTATTATAATAAAAAAAATTAAATTATAGGGTTCAGATAAAACGGAGCGGGAAAATCAAAACTTGTTCTTGTCCCACATCCTTTTCTGTCTCAACGACGACAACCTGGGCCAATTCCTCTACAATAGTAGGTTGAACAGATTCAGTCGGGACAAATCCAAAACGGATGGCCTCAGCCTTTTTTCGGGCAGCCATGCGTTCGGCGTTCATCTTCCGAATCTATACCATCTTCTCGCATGCTCAATTATAAAAGACTAAAAGAAGATCAATATCAGATATATATATATATATATTTTTTTTTTGATTCGCAAAAAAACACTTTATTGATGGGAAATAGTATACAGAGAATGAAAAGACATCAATAAAGGGGAAGAAAATGCAAAGAGCATCACGGAACACCACCTCAATCCCAACTAGGTTGGCACCGAGAAGGGAACCCTATCGTATGCTAGCACAAGCCTTGGCCGTTGGTGAGAAACCAACAAAAGAAACAAAGACCAAAATCAAAGGGCAAAAAGCATCAAAATAACCCCATCTACCAATTCCAAGCAGTTAAGACTCTCTACTGCCAATACCAGAGCCAAAGGAAACATCATACAGACAGCCAGATCTAGTGAAGGTTGGACACAAGATCATGAACTGTATAATCAACCTCCAAGACCCATTTGGCCCACAAAGCAATCTGCACTTTTATTCTCCGCATAAGTCTTCAAAATCTGGAAAAGCCCCCTTGAACAGACAATCGTTTCTTAATTTCTAAACAGACCAAAACACAACTGAAGGAATTAACTGTCAAATTCTGGATACCTAAGGCTTCAACTTACCACCTGACCACCAAAGTAGCAGACCCTTTACTGAGCCAGGAATTACCTAGGTCTGATCCCACCAGTTTACCATGTGTGACCAACACTTCTAGACCAGTGGGCAAAAAATAGCACATGCTCTAGAGATTCCACCGCGAAATGGCAGAAAACGCACTAAATATCTACACTGGCAACTAAAACCCTAATCCCATGTAGGAAGGATGAGGTCTTAACTCTGCCTCTCTAAGCCAACCAACAAATGAACTGCACTTTTAGGGGAGCCAAATTTTTCCATACCCCAGCAGGTACCTTCAAACCAGGCCTTTTTGCTGTAACCCACCATCTCCACACAGAGGACACAGAGAACTGCCCTGAACTATTTGCTAACCAAGAGCAAGAATCTTCAAGATCGAACCTGATAGCAGGGGATGACACCAAATAACCAGACAACCTCTGCAATTCCTCTTCCTCCCAAGCCAAGAGATTTCTTCTAAATTAAAGTTGCCACACCCCTAGGTTGTTCTTCTTGGCATTGATTTGCTACAAATACTCTGCTTTCTCAGTGGATAAGCTATATAATCTGGAAAATTCCTCCTCCAGACCTCTGTTATTAAACCAAACATCAGACCAGAATTGTATCATCCTCCCATTTCTAACTTTTATTTTAAAATGGCCACCATAAAACTCACCTAATTGTTGGTTGATTGGAGTGAACTATAAAATATCCTGCCATACTATGGACACCCCATCTGAGTGAATTGTTGATGGAACCCAAACCCCACCAGCTCTACTATACCTTGAGCACACCACAGATTTCCACAGAGCTTTATCTTCACTAGCATGCCTCCACCACCACTTTAGTAACAAGCAATCATTCACCTCACCTAAGTCTCTCACTCTCAAACCTCCTTGACTTTTGCTTTTGGTAACCTCCCTCAAATGGACCAAGTGCACTTTTTTCTTATTTTCAGACCTACCCCATAGAAAAGTGGATTGGAGATTAACTAAAGCCTTGACTACCTCTTTAAGCATTCTAAAGATTGAAAGAAAATAGATTGGCAGATTAGAGAGGACAGATTTAATCAAAGTCAGTCTCCCCACAACAGACAACAACTTCCTCTTCCAAGAAGACAACTTCTTCCTCACCTTATCCACTACTGGATGCCATGTGCATATCCTTCTAGGATTGGCCCCTAATGGTAAACCTAAGAAATTAAATGGCAATTTTTTGGATAGGCAGTTCAAACTCTGACCAAACACCTTAGTTTGGTCGTCATGGAAACCCACTCCACAAACTACACTCTTATGATAATTGATCTTTAGTCCAGACATCACCTCAAAGCACCTCAACACCCTTTTAATGTTCAGAACTTCCTCCTCATCACCTTCACAAAATATGACAGTATCATTTACAAATTGGAGATATGAGATACTCAACTTATTAGGTCCAATTGAGGCACCTTTGAACAAACCCTTCTCTATTGCCCTCACCAGTAACAGGTTGAGAGCTTCAGCTGCAATAATGAACAAAAATAGGGAAAGATGATCTCTTTGCCTTCCCTTGTGTGGTTGAAACTCCTCTGTGGGTGCACCATTAACCAAGACAGATACCATAGCGGTAGAAATACAAGTCCCTATCCATCTAATCCATTTTTTACCAAATCCAAACTTTCTCAACATTAACAATAAAAATTCCCAATTTATGGAGTAATTGGCTTTCTCAAAATCCAATTTTAGTATAATGCCTTTCTTCTTTGATCTTTTTCATCCATATACAACTTCATTTGCTATTAGCACTCCATCTAAAATGAACCTACCACTTACAAAAACTGATTGCACCACACTGATCACAGATGAGAGGACCCTCTTAAGTCTTTTGGATAGCACCTTAGCCAAAATCTTATAGACAGAGCTTACCAAGCTAATTGGTCTATAGTCCCCCAAACCTGTAGAGTTATCCTTCTTAGGAATAAGTACAATGAAAGAGCTGTTAACCCCTCTGGACAGCTTGCCATTTGTATGAAATTCGCGCATCAATTGAATTATCTCCCCTTTAATTATATGCCAATACCTTTGAATGCAAGCGAGGTTAAAACCATTTGGACTAGGGGCTTTGTTCCCATCATAATCCTGAAGTGCTGCCCAAATCTCAGCTTTAGAAAACACAGCTTCCAGATTCACTGCAGCCTCAGAACTAATGACAACAAAAGGACCTGAGATTTTTGGCCTAGAAGTCCAGTTCTCAGAAAATTACTAACTAAAATGCCTGGCCACTACTTGTTTCACCTGAACTGGGTTCTCTAAGCTCACACCCTCCACTAAAATTGAGTTTAACAAATTCTTTCCCCTCCTTCTACTTGCCATAATATGAAAGAACCTAGTATTTTTATCACCAATATGAGCCCACAGTTGTCTAGATTTTTGATGCCACAACCTTTCCTTACTCTTACTGAGTTGCCACATCTGGCTTCTAACTTCTCTTCTTCTTTTAATTTCCTATTCATCCAAGGGCCTGGACTCTACCTTTAGATCCTAATCATGTAACTCCTCCTCTGCTGACTTTAGGAGAGTGTCTATGTTGCCAAACACTTCCTTATTCCAAACCCTCAAATGATTTCTTAAAATGTTCAATTTTCTCATGACTCTATACCCTGCCCACCCTTGAACTTGTGCTTTCTCCCACTTTTTTTTGACTTTAGACATGAAGGAAGGATGTGATGTCCAGGAATTAATAAACTTGAAGGGCTTTGGTCCTTAATCCCTATCATCCTCCTTCAGCAAAACGAGGCCATGATCTGAAATTTTCCTAGGTAAACCCCATTACTTGAAAGAAAACTTTTCCATCCACTTTAGATCTAGTAGAAATCTGTTTATCCTACTCCACCTATCTCATTTCAATGCATTACACCAAGTATACTGTCTGCCTAGCATAGGCATATTAGTCAATTCCAACTTTTCTACGAACTCATTAAAGTCCTTTATCCCTCTCTCTGTTGTTGAGCATCTTTTCCTCTCACACATATATCTAATTTCATTAAAGTCCCTTCCTACACACCATGGATTTGGAAAATATGGATGGACATTCACCGGAGAGTCCCATAATTGTCTCCTCTTTAGAACCTCATTTGGAGCATAGATATTCACAATTACACATTGAAAAGAATTACATGAGGTACTTGATAGAATGATGAAATGTTTGCTGCTGCAGCAGTCCTTTAGCTTAAAGACATGTGGTCGCCAAATACACAAGAGACCACCTGCACTCCCATTTGAGTCTACCAACATAAATTCCATCTCTTCATAAGGCCAGATGGTTTTCACAAAGTTTTTATCCATTGAGCTTTTTTTTGTTTCTTGTAGTAATAGCACATCAACATTCTTATCCCTCACTAAATTCTTAATTTTTTTCCTTTTTTTTCTTGTCTTCTCAACCTTCTAACATTCCATGATAAAATCTTCATGATAAACTCACATCTTACATCCAAACCCTTATTGGCAAACAGTTAGGCCATGGTTGCCCCTTCATCACCTGCAATTTTTTTAAAGTCATTCTCTTCCAACTCAACTACTTTGCTCACTACCTCCTCCTTTTTTCCTTGGCAGTCCATTCCTAGTAAAGTTCCCACCCTCACTGTTGACTTAGCCTCCTCAAGTAAGTGTCTCCTTCTGTTCATAGCATGACTCTGGGAAGTAGTCAAGAATGAAGCTGCTGCTACTGTTGTAGCTTTGAAGATGGCTTCTTTTTGGAAACCAAGTCTGCCAACCATGCCTTTTTGTTTGCAATGACCTCTTACTAAGCTGATGCCCCTCCTTTGCTTAATATCCTTTTTTTAAGAATTACTTGTAACATCCCTCACCACTGTCTACCGATAAACTATCGATTACTGCTAAATTGAGACTGATTATGAAAAGTAATTGAACTGATTGAAATACTGAACTGACTGACTGAAATCTGAAACTGATTGATTGACTGTATCTGTTTAAATGCATTATCTATCTGTTTGACTGTTTGATTATCTATTCATGTTTTATGTTTAAATTGCCAAATTGAAGGCCTTGTTGGCGGCCGAATCCGAAATTGATCGATGTTTTATGATCATTAGAATTTATGTGATTTTATGGTATATTTATTTGAAATATGATTTGGTATGGTTAAATTAGATCAAATATTCATAAATTGCACCACTTGGACTTAATTACTATCTTGCCACTTAGTGGCCCATTACATGGAACATTTGGAGCCTTTGATACACATCATTTTTGTTCATCTTAGAGAGGGACCGAACCGTAGGAGATAAGTGAGAGAGTGAGAACTTGGCTTCAATTGAGAATTGGCTAGAGAACTTGAAGGAATTCTAGAGGATTTGTGCAAATTGACTGTCTACACTTGAATACAAGACTTAAGGTAGAGTAATTACCTTCTTGATTGTGTATTTGAGTTGATTCTTGCATGGTTCTTGAGCCTCTAGTGATTTAAGCCTAGAATTGGCCCTTCTATATTGAATTGAAGCTCATTCCATACATGCATGTGTAGACATCCCATTTTTGACCGTCCTCAAGACTTGGACGTCACCGCTTGAACACTCGGTGATCATCCATGTTTGTGTTCGTCTTGAGTTCTCGGAGGTCTCGGCTACGCGCCTTGCCTCAGGATCTCTTGACTCGACTGTTTTGTGTCTGGTTTTGCACCAAACACTTGTGCTTTGCCTTGGAGGGGCAGAGAATGGCTTGTGGGCCATCCCCACATTCCACCGGCCACGGCTTGAGGCCACCGGCTGTGTTTTGTTGCCACCGGCCTAATGCTTGGCCGGCCGGCTATCTTTTTTTGGTCAATTGCATTTTTGGCCGGCCGACTATTGCGTATCTGCTTTTGCAGATATTTTTGTGCAGCTGACATACACTGACACCCCCTCCATACACGTGTATGGAGGGATTGCCCTCTTGTTAGCTTCCTTTGAAAGCTTTACAAGACTAATTGTCTATAAAAGAGAACCTCTTCTCTCTTGTTCAGGGTTAGACAACTTAGAAAACATTTTTAGAGCTTGAGCTTTAGGGTTAGGGTTTACATATATCCTCTATCTCTATATCTCCCTCTCTCTTGTGTTTAGTGTGTGTTTAGTCTCATTTTTGTGCACAAACACCCACCATCACACCTTTTCTTAGTTGCTGAGGTACCAGAGGTCTTTCCTTGAAGCTTTTGGACTGGTTTGGAACCAAAAGAGTTGCTGGAACATTGTTTGTGAAGAGGGTCTACAAGGGTAAGACTTTTGTCCCTTTTTAACTCATTTTTGCAAAGCTTTTTAGCCTATCTTGCATCTATTTTTGAGCTTAGCATATAACATATAAAAGTCTTGTTTTTGTCTGCTCTAAATAGTTTGTTAAGGGCCAACATAAATTCCATCTCTTCATAAGGCCAGATGGTTTTCACAAAGTTTTTATCCATTGAGCTTTTTTTTGTTTCTTGTAGTAATAGCACATCAACATTCTTATCCCTCACTAAATTCTTAATTTTTTTCCTTTTTTTTCTTGTCTTCTCAACCTTCTAACATTCCATGATAAAATCTTCATGATAAACTCACATCTTACATCCAAACCCTTATTGGCAAACAGTTAGGCCATGGTTGCCCCTTCATCACCTGCAATTTTTTTAAAGTCATTCTCTTCCAACTCAACTACTTTGCTCACTACCTCCTCCTTTTTTCCTTGGCAGTCCATTCCTAGTAAAGTTCCCACCCTCACTGTTGACTTAGCCTCCTCAAGTAAGTGTCTCCTTCTGTTCATAGCATGACTCTGGGAAGTAGTCAAGAATGAAGCTGCTGCTACTGTTGTAGCTTTGAAGATGGCTTCCTTTTGGAAACCAAGTCTGCCAACCATGCCTTTTTGTTTGCAATGACCTCCTACTAAGCTGATGCCCCTCCTTTGCTTAATACCCCTTTTCCAAGAATTACTCCCTCTCTGTACTGCTACTTCCTTGAATTTTGTTCTTTTAGCATCCCTTTTGTCCACATTTCTATGGATTTTTTAGGCTAGAGTTGGCCTGAGTTGGGTTTGGGCCACACAATCACTCAAATTCGAAACCACCCCCATGTTTAGTCTACTGGGCTCATGCCCAACTTGCACACCTTCAAGTAATACTTCCAGATTTATATTGGGTCTTTCACCCTCTGACCCACTTAAACCTCTTAAGAACCTTGTAGTGCATATAGCCCCATCCACCTTTTGAATTTCACTCATCATTACATTTTTTTAGCAGACTTCCTGTTTCAGATCCTCCTCATTGGAACATGCACCTGCATTACCTTTCCCCATGCTACCCCCTCTGTTATACTGCCTCAAATCTGCTCCGGATGATGAATGATGCATGCTCCGGTTACCTTTGTCGGAAAATCCCTTGTGATGCCCCGGTTTGCCTCTGTTTGCAATTGTTCTTGGAATGCGTGCCAAGCTGCGAAAGGCTGTCGATTTCTGATTTGCTGTAACAGAGAGCAACAAAGGGGCATGGCAAAGTATTTTCACATATGTATGCATGACTACTCTTCGGGGAGTGTAGTCCTCGATCCTCGTGTCACCAATCATGCATATCGATGCATGATGGCCGAGGAGTCGAATTGCACGACTCAATATGAAATGAATGCACATATAAACACAACAAAACCTAAACTCCATCATGGATAATCCGGAGTGTCGGTGACTGGGAATTGAGACACGTTCCGTCACTCGAAGTATGAAACATCTCTCGTTTCCCGTGCTCGGGCTAACTCCTATCCCAAGCACAATGCAATATGCATGACATGCATGAATGCAACTAATATACAACCTAGCATGCACAATGCTATGAGATGGCATACACAATGCACGATGTAACAAGGCATACACAATGCTCTAACATACAACTTAGCATACGCAATGCTATGAATCGAAATGGCATACACAAATGCATAATGGACTTATACCAACATGAGTGGACCTCATCCACACTCACATCAGTAGCCATTAGATGAAAAATGAGACTCTCAAAATACGTGCACGCATGCACGCAAACCGAGGACCGAACCTAAGGCATAGTATGCAACTCTAACAAGGCATGGCAAGGCATGAAATGTGGCACATAAGCATGTAATTCCAGCACTGAAATATGATACAAAGCAGTCCCGAAACATGGAAACATGGCACCCGATGCATGGAATGAACCCCGAAACTCGAAACTAGGCACACGGAATGACTTACAGCTATACAAAGCATGCATTATTTGATCATGAAGCATGAAGACAGATGAAATATAGTCCCAAAACATGCATATTTTCAGTTTATAAAAAGTCTAAAAAATGAACACAAATAGGGCTAATCTATCATGCAAAAATGGCCCTAAAAGAGAGATTAAACACAAAGGGACAGAAGCTGGCCCCAAATGGAAAAGATCCCTTCAAAAAAGTTGAAGAGGGGCTCAAAAAAGGCACTTTACAGTTTACATCAAGCCACGAAAATAATCACAAATAAGGCCAAACTATCTTGCAAGAAAAAGCCTAAAAGAAGGGTAAAGAGACAAGTGGTAGCTGCTATTCTCAAACAGAGGAGAGCCCTTCAACAATGTTGAATAGGAGCTCAAAACAAGATATTTCACAGTTTATGACCAAGTCCAAAACAACTCACAAATAATCCTAAAATACTATGCAAAAATTGGCCTAAAAGAGAGATAAAGAGGCAAGTGGTAGTAGGAGACCTCAAACAGCAGGAGGTCCTTGATCAAACATGAAAAGGGGCTCAAAATATGACTATTTACAGTTTGGGTCAGAGCCCAAAAAAGCTAGCAAGTATGGCTTAGATAGCATGCAAAACAAGGCAAGAAAGAGGGAAAATGGGACTCACCCTTGTAGAACCAAGCTTCAACAACTTTTGGGCCTAGTTTGGGAGCTCTTCATCTCTGGAAAGCAGCCTCAAGTTGCTAGAATGAGGGATGGTGGCCTTGTGCTATGAGGTGTAGGGTAAATGGTGTAGAACTTAAGGGGTTTTGGTGCTTGGAGTAGAGAGAGAGAGAGATTGAATGCAAGAGCTCCAAACAAGTTTTTGTAACCCTTTTAAATGCAGCTGGAAGTGCTGGTTTTATAGGGAAAGGAGTGGAGGAAAAAGGGGGGAAAATCAAATTCAAATTTCCCCCCAAAAGACCCCCCCTCGGATACAGGATCTGGGGGGAAACAGAAGGTGCAGCTGTAAGGAACCAGGTGAGAGGGTCATGGCCGGCCAGGTTCAGAAGGTTCAGGGGGCCGGCCGGCCACCCCCCATGGCCAGCCGACCAAGGGTCAAAAGGGTCAAGGATAATTGCTGGTCGGCCACCTCAAAAAGGTGGCCTCCCATGTGTGCACAACATAACTATGTGGTTGAACACAAATATGGGGTTTAGGGTTCAATAAAGTGGCCCCGGGGTAGTCAACATTGGCTTTCAAGTGAGGAAAACGGGCGTCGGAGAGCGATGAAGAAATAAAGCTGGCTTTTCAGAACAATTGCTGGCCTCCCACCCGCCTACAAGCTTCCTAACTATGAAAATAAGGTCTCCACCAAAAATGAACCAAAACGGATGCAAAACGGAGGTTCGGGGGACCAAAATGCGCGGCCCGGGGCCCCGAAAATGGGCTGTTAAGCACCGGAGGTGGCGTTTGACCACGAAGTTGGTCTCTCGAGCCACAGCGTTCCTTAGAAGGGAGGAAATAAGATATGTGCCGAAAATCGGAGCAAACGGAGGTGGTTAGGAGGTCCCGAACCGAGGCACACGGCCGTTGGCTCTGAAAAATCAGAAACCGGGCTCCAAACGGGAAAATGGCCTACGACCACGAAACATAGCCTATGGCCACTGAGAGATGATCTACGAGACCTCTCCCTCCCTTCGGGAAGAGAAAATAGAGAAAACAGAGCCTGGTTCACAAACCGAGACAAGGCACGAAAGAGTCTGGAAGTCCGGAGGCAAGGCTTGCAGCCGGGACTCTGAAACTTCAGAATTAGCACAATATGCAATATCACCGAGCGCTCAACTGGTGACGTCTGAGTCTTAACGTCGGTCAAAAATGGGGTGTCTACAGTTGCCCCTCTTTGACAAAACTCAGAAGTCATAAGTGACGGGAGTGAATGTCAAAGCCCAGAGACGACCCATTTTTGACAAGGCCGAAGACTTAGACAAACAGGTGAGATAAACAGAGATGCGCCCGCAGGCGCGCCCGCAGGCAAGAGGCAAGATGGAATTGACAATACAAAAAGCCGAAGATACCTCATGATCATGCAAATGCAGCAAGCTGTAATGGAGCAAGTATTCACAATAGATGCAACAGTTTTAAGCAAGAATGCAAAGCGACAACTACATTTCATGCAGTTATGATACAATCTTAGCGAGCATGTGTGATAGATACACAAAAGTGAAGAGAGTGTGCTGGATACGCTATATGAATAAAGTGTGATTGATACACTAAGTGAAGCAAAGTGTGATAGATACACAAAGTGTGATAGATGCACTAAGTGAACAGAGTGTGATTGATACACTAAAGGTGAACACAAAGTGTGATAGATGCACTATGTGAACAAAGTGTGATTGATACACTAAAAGTGAACACAAAGTGTGATAGATGCACTAAGTGAACAGAGTGTGGTTGATACACTAAAAAGCGAACACAAAGTGTGATAGATGCACTTAGTGAACAAGTGTGATGGATACACAAAAGGTGAACACAAAGTGTGATAGATGCACTAAGTGAACAGAGTATGATAGATACACTAAAAGCGAACACAAAGTGTGATAGATGCACTTAGTGAATAAGTGTGATGGATACACAAAAGGTGAACACAAAGTGTGATAGATGCACTTAGTGAACAAAGTGTGATGGATACACAAAAGGTGAACACAAAGTGTGATAGATGCACTTAGTGAACAAGTGTGATGGATACACAAACGTGAACACAGAGTGTGATAGATGCACTTAGTGAACAAAGTGTGATGGATACACAAAAGGTTAACACAAAGTGTGATAGATGCACTATGCGAACGAGTGTGATGGATACACTAAAGGCGAACATAAAGTGTGATAGATACACTATGTGAACAGAGTATGATTGATATACTTAAAATGAACACAAAGTGTGATAGATGCACTATGTGAACAGAGTATGATTGATATACTAAATGAATGAAGTGTGATTGATACACTAAACGAGAATGTATGTGATAGATACAGAAAATGAAAGAAGTGTGATTGATACACTAAATGAATGAAGTGTGATTGATACACTAAACGAGAATGTATGTGATAGATATGCTAAAGTGAATATGCGCATGGTAGATACACAAAATGAGAATGTGTGTGATAGATACACAAAAGTGAATGAAGTGTGATTGATACACTAAACGAGAATGTATGTGATAGTAGATGCACTATGTGAACAGAATATGATTATACACTGAAAAAATGAACACAAAGTGTGATAGATGCACTAAGTGAACAGAGTGTAGTTGATACACTAAAAAGTGAACACGAAGTGTGATAGATGCACTTAGTGAACAGAGTATGATTGATATACCAAATGAATGAAGTGCGATTGATACACTAAAGGTAATGAAGTGTGATGGATACACTAAAAGCGAACACAAAGTGTGATAGATACACTAAAAGCGAACACAAAGAGTGATAGATGCACTATGTGAACAAAGTATGATTGATATACTAAAAATGAACACAAAATG
>NW_021027818.1:0-27057 GCF_004153795.1 Camellia sinensis | reverse complement strand
ATTTTTTGCGCTCTAACTTTTGCCAAGGCCGCCCTTCCAGGTTTTCAACCTTGCAAGCTCTGTTTTTCTTTTCTTTTCAATTCTTTTCATTTTTTTTTTTTTTGATTTTCTTTTTTTTTGTTCTTTTCTTTGCATTTCAAGGATTCTTCACGTAGAACACTTTGGATGTTGCCTTTCTTCCTGATCATATTCACAACTTTCCCTATTCTCCAACGGGGTGACAAACTAGGTTGGTTTAGTATCCCGAATTGAGGTGCATGCACGCTATCTTAACCTATGGGGCTTCCATACAGATTTTAAGCCGAGGACACGCCCCTGGGTATTTAAACCAGACTTTAGTCCCGAAAATCCCGAACCTTTACGTTCTAGGCATCAGCCATTCGAACTCTAGTTTCCACCATCGCAGTTGGTCTCCTAGGAACTCATTGCAAACACAGCCGAGATATCCCTGGCATGAAACGGTACTCAAGGAGAGCACTTCTGATTGCCATTCTGGCTTGAAGCAGACTTGATCTTGAGCTTGAGGTAGAGGCACACTCGTACTTCAGAGCGATGGCAAGACCCGAAGAGGTACATATGGAATGTAGTCTCGGAACTTACTGAAGTTAAAACAAACTCAGATACCCGACATTTCCTCTTTTCTTTTGCTTTGTAGTCTGGAACCCATATAGCTTCAAATAGGTCCTGGTTTTGCTGTTCTGACGTGACCTGGGTTGAACCCTGCGGTTTTATGAAAGAACGAATCTTGTTTTGCACAGATGTGGAGAACGGCACGGTGTAGACGCGCCCGCGTGGGCCCTCGCTACAGTTTGGACTCGATTTGTGTCACGGTTCTTAATCTGAACCAAAGAGTCCAAATCTGGCAAATCGTTTTGAGAAAACAGATTTTTAGAAAAAGAAGTGTCAAACATGGACTGCTTTTCCAGATACAGAGTCGCCACCTAAATATTTTGTTTTGGGGAAATTTAGGAAACCCTGACTCGGTGCCGAAGGCCACATGTCTGTCATCACCAGAGTTGCCTCGGCTCGGGAGCTAGGGTACGATTGGGGAAGGTCAGCTATGAGCACCCCCTCTCGCCCGATCCGCAGATCAGCCTCTACTAACCGTGATATCTATTTTTGAAAACGTTATGTGTTCTTATTCCATTTATTAGCCTAGAATTACTATGTTATGCGCACAACAAACAAGTATATACTAGATTGCCTAATTTGGAAATAAGCATTGCATGTCCGTTTGTTTTGAAAAAATGTTTTGGAATTTGCTACTAGCAAGTAGGCTAAAACACGAATTTCAACGAGTGTTCCCAACTCAGACAATCCAACCTTCACCCACAGGTATTCAAACAGTTTATCACATAAGCATCTAGCCACATGGTAAGCATGTTGTCATGATAGCATTCACACGCATGAGATATGCTAAAGCATAAATGCTTACCGAGTACTCCGAGCCAAAACAATAAACTAGTTAGCCAACATGCATGGTCCTAGTTCATGTCAAATTAACTAATGCAACACATGCAGGATGCAATTAGAATAGGCTCGGCTAACCTAAACATGGCATGTGAAAATGCACAAGTAGCATGTATTCAAGTTAGATTTGAAATACTAATGCAGTTAACATGATGCGCCGAGCCTGGTGTATGTAATACTGATGAATGATGCACGCATGCATAGCATAAGGTATGCTAAATTAAACATGTCCTATTACTAACCATCAAAGCAGGTAAATAAAAGGGGAAGAAAGACGTGGGGTTGAAAGACATACACACACTCACGCACACTTATTACATAATTGCCCTCACTCGGAGGGTCCAAATAAATATTACAGTCCGAATAATAAACGCATAAATTATTACAGAATTTCTAATTAATTAACAGAATGAATGCAAACAGAAAGGTGGCCACAGCCCCCGCCTTGGGATGCGCGAATGATGCATGCTCGAACCCGTCTCGCTCGGAAGGTCCGTACCATACCACTGCCGCCTCTGTTTACACTGCCTTGCTTCTCTGAAAATTGCGAAAGTTCTGGAACAGGTCCCCTGAACACTGTGGAACACCATCGGCTGAAGGAAATGTCCACCGGCCATTGCAAATACCCATCGGCTGTTTATGAAGTTATCGGCCCAAGAAGGATTGCCGGTCGGCAATGAACACTGCCGGTCGGCAAAAACTTCCTGTAGAAGACAGTTTTGACAGCAACAGAGGACAGACAGTATATGGCATGGGATTTCAGGCACATGTGAGCATGGTCATGTTCCCCATCATGTATTGAACTCAGGGAAGCATGGCCCTCGATCCTCGAGCCATCAATTGTGCATGATAGCCTAAGAGATCAAGCTTGCCATTTGATGTAAAAATGCATGCAACACACAAATGAGGACCAAGACCCTATCATGTTGAAGTCAAGGGCCCCGGTGACCGAGAGTTAAGACGCGTTACATCACTTATAGTATGAACACTCCTTAGCCCTCGCACTTGGTTTAACACCCCAAACCAAGTAATGCAATACATGTTATGCAAACATGACTCAAAGATACAACATGAGATTAAGATGCAAGGCATGCCAAATGCCATGCAACTAATATGGCAAGTATGCAATGCTAGGCATGCAAGATGCAAATGCAATGCAAACATGGACAATTTAAGCAATAGGATCATCATGTTACAACACCTAATGAAGCAATCATGCAACAAACATGAAACAAGCATGCAAATGGTGGATTTAACCATTTAAAGTGGGCAGACCTCATCCACCCCAAAACAATGGCTCAAAGTGCCCAAAAAATAGGTGGACAACACTGCATGGCCACACCAAGCCAATGGCCTAAAGCTAAGGCACCAAAAAAAGGGAACTTTATTCCACTAACATGACAATGCATGGCATGAAATTAGACAAACAAACACAGACATTTAGCATTGCAAAAATGGACTCCAAAACCCACTGATATGGCAGCATTTAAGTGGCTCCAATGGGATGCATGCATCAAACTCATTTCTAGGCATAAAAGGGCACATCCTCAAGCATGAAAGAGGTCAACATATGCAGGACATACAAACATGATTTATGGAGGGGTGAAAATACGATCCTAAATGATGCCAAATCATGAGGACTGGTCTAAACTACACTGTTAGAGGCCATATACTCAAGGCTTTACAACAAACACAAAAGATGACACCAAACATGGCAAGTCATGACTGAAACAGATGGCCAACAGGCCTTAAACATGGTAGAGTATGCCAATACTTCATGAAATTAGGCTAACACATGCAAGAATCATGACCTAAACACAAGATGCATTTCTAGGCCAAATAGAGGAATGTAAAGCAAGTATGTTAAGCATGCAAAAGGGCACAAATCCGACCAAAAACAGAGATAACATGTGACCTAGAGACACCCAAAAAACCTCTGAAATAGGGCCAAAATCAGTCAAGCATGCATGTTGCCCTTTAAGCCAAAAGGCAAGGAAATGAGGCAATGAAGAGAGAGGGGTGTCCCTCCCCTATACAAGACTTCAAACCACCTTCCTCACCACTGAAAATCCACTGGTTTTCAGTGGTGAGAAGACTAAGTGTAGACATCCCCAAACGCTCCCGGGAGGAACGAGCCCCCGTTCTGTTCATTTGGGGTCACTACAGCTCAGGACTCTAAAATTGTCACGGTTCTAAGTCTGAACCAAAGAGTCCAAATCCGGCAAATCGTTTTGAGAAAACAGATTTTGAAAGAAGTGCCAAACATGGACTGCTTTGCCAGATACAGAGTTGCCACCTAAATGTTTTTTTTAATGGTAAATTTAAGAAACCCTGACTCGGTGCCAAAGGCCACGTGTCCGTCATCACCAAAGTTGCCTCGGCTCGGGAATTTGGGTACGATTGGGGAAGGTCACTTCGTGAGCACCCCCGCTCGCCCGATCAAAGATCGGCCTCTACTAACCATAATATCAATTTTTGAAAACATTGTCTGTTCTTATTCCGGTTATTAGCCTAGTTTACTATGTGATGCGCACAGCATACAAGTATAGACTGGATCGCCTGAATTGGAACAAAACATTTCATGCTTGTTTTTTTGAAAGATGGTTTGCTACTCGCAAGTAGGCTTAAAATGCATATTTTGCCACCCACAGGTGGGCTTAGAAAAGATGGTTTTGCCACTATCTAGTGGGCTTAAAACAAACATTTGATGATTTATTTCAATTTAAGTAACCCAACCTTCACCCACAGGCATTCAGGCAGATATATCACATAAGCAAATAGCCTCATGGTAAGCATGCTATTCATGGTAGTCACTCACACGCATGCAAGGATGCTAAAGCATAAAACTTACCGAGTACTCCAAGCCAAAACAAGAACTGTATTAGAAATCATGCATGACCCTAAGTATACAGAAATGCCTAATGCAACACATGCAAAATGCAACTATAGCAGGCTCGGCTATTCTAAACATGGCATATGAGATGCTACAACTATCATGTATTCAATTTAGAATTGAAAAATACAATGCAGTTAGTATGATGCGCCGAGCCCGGTGCATGCAAAACAAATGAATGAATGCAAACATGCTATCATACTGTATGCTAATTGATTGATTACAAAGTGGGCGAAGCGAGTATGCAATAGATACACTATTTTGAGCAAATAGTGTATTTGATATACCTAAGGGTGAAGTGAGCAAAGTGTGATGTGAACACTAAAGAGTGAACACAAAGTGTGACAGGATGCACCTTAGTGAACAAAGTATGATCGACATACTAAATGTGAAACACGAAGTGTGATAGATGCCTTAGTGAACAAAGTAGATTGATTATACTAAATGTGAAACACGAACGTGAATAGATGCACTATGTGAACAAGTGCGATGGATAACTAAAGAGCGAAACACGAAGTGTGGATAGATGCCTATGTGAACAGAGTTGTGAATTGATACAACAAAAGCGAACACAGAAGTGTGATAGATGCACTATGTGAAACAGAGTGTGATTGATACACTGAAAAGCGAACACAAAAGTGTGGATAGATGCAGCTATGTGAAGCCAGAGTGTGATTGATAACTAAAAGCGAACACGGAAGTGTGATAGGATGCACATATGTGGACAGGTGTGATTGATACACTAAACGAATGAAGTGTGATTGTAACTATGTGGACAGAGTGTGATTGATACACTAAAAGCGAACGACGAAGTGTGAGCGGGGAAGTATGAATTGATATACTGAAAATGAACAACAAAGTGTGATAGATTACACAATGTGCAGCGAAGTATGATGATATACTGAAAATGAACACAAAGTGGTGATAGATGCCACAATTGTGAGCAAAGTAGATGATTGATATACTGAAAATTAGGCAGCAAAGTGTGACTAGATGCACTTAGTGAACAAGTGCGATGGATATACTAAAAAGCGAACACGAGTGGTGATAGATGCACTATGTGAACAGAAGTGTGATTGTACACTAAAAGCGAACACGAAAGTGTGATAGATGCACTATGTGCAACAGAGTGTGATTGATAGCCTAAAGAATTATGAAGTGGATTGATACACTATGTGACAGAGTGTGATTGATACTACTTAAAAGCTGAACAGAAGTGTGAGGCGAAGTATGATTGATATACTAAAAAATGAAACACTAAAGTGGTGATAGATGCCAATGTGGACAGAGTAATGATTGATATACGAAATGAACACAAAGTGTGATAAGATGCACATGTGGACAGAGTATGCATTGATATACTGAAAATGAACAGGTGTGATAGATGCAGCAATGTGAGCAAAGTATGATTGATATACTAGAAAATGAACACAAGTGTGGATAGATGCACAAGTGTGGACAGAGTATGATTGATATACTGAAAAATGAACTCAAGGTGTGATAGATGCACAATGTGAACAGAGTATGATTGTATACTGAAAATGAACACAAGGTGTGAATAGATGCACAATGTGAGCAAAGTATGATTGATATACTGAAATGAAACACAAGGTGTGATGATGTCACTTGTGGGACAGAAGTATGATTGATATACTAAACGAATGAAGTGCGATTGATACAGCTAAAGGGTGATAAGGGTGTGATTGAATTACACTTAGAAATGAAGTGTAGTGTGAAGTGTGATTGATACCTAATGAAATGTCTTAAACGGACTTCTTGAATGACCGTACATACAATACGTGGTATGAATGAGAAAGAAATTTGATGAGGTTACATAATGCAATGCAATGCATGATGTTTAATGAACGGCAATAAACATAGGCGTAGCGTGCTTTAAGAAAGCACCTCATGAGGTGAGTGCGGTGGAACCGTCTGCTCCAATAGGGATCTCCCTGGCTCTTCGAACACTTACCATTCAACTTACAGTCAACGGCTCTGAAATAACTACAAGGGTTTCTTCATAGGTAGAACACTTGGGACGTTGGCCCCTTTCTTTCCTAGATCATATTCCAACTTTCCTTATTCTCCAACGGGGTTGACCAGACTAGGTTTGATTCAGTATCCAGAAATTGTTAGGTGCATCACGCTATCTCAACCTATGGGGCTTCCATACGATTTCAAGCCGAGGACACGCCCTGGGTATTTAAACCAGACTTTACGTCTCGGAAAGTTTGGCCCCTTGTTTGAATAACGCCACAGCCGCATGGTATGGCAACGAAAGTTTTGCCCCTTGTCTGATGGCACTGCATAGCGCATGCAATTAAACCTCAGGGTGATTGATACACCGAATTCTCGGATACAGAGAAAGACAAAGATGACCAGAACATCACATCACAGATTTTGTCGGAATTTGAAGTGTTTTACAACTGGACTTCAGAATGAAGTTGCCTACGTATCCCAAAAGATAGGAATCAAGCCTTACGTAGTTCGGGGTTAATGGTAAAACTCAGTATTAACCTCCTCTTTTTGTGCTCTACAAACTTTTGCCGAAGGCCGCCTTCCGGGATTTTTCAACCTTGCGAGCTCTATTTTTCTTTTCTTTTTATTTCTTTTGGTATTTTTTCTTTTTCTTTTTCAATCTTTTTTTTAATTTTCTTTATTTTTTTTGTCTTTCTTTTTTTTGATTCTTTTTTTTTTTTTTGTATTTTTCTCTTGCTCTAACTTTTGCTGGGTTCAACCTTCGGGTTTTCGGCCGGCAGCGAGCCTCTCAAAGTAAAAGGTAACAAGTGCATGGTTTCAAACGGTTTTGAGATCCTAAGTCACTGAGTCAAGGAAAATGGTTATTGTTCGCCTGACGATGTAGGAGTCCATCAATAGGGGGGTTGAAATTTGGCCCTTAGTGTTGCGGATAGGAACTGCGTTGTTCCTTCAGCAGAACTGTCTTCTTTGCCTCCGTTCTGGGATTTGGCATCTTGCCGATCTTCTTTGATTTGTGGAATGATCCATCTTCGGCTCCTCGAGCCATTTGCAATCCTTTGCCCCTAGTTCGAAGGGTGCCTTCTGATCTAGCTTTGCAAGCTTCTTTTGATGACATCTGACTTCTTGATCTGACTTTCCTTACCTCTTGTTCAAAGGCTGCTTTGAATCTGGCCACACAGGCCTCACGTTGTAAGTTGAACCTTGAACATTTCTGGACTTAAGTCCAAGGTTTTGACAATGAGGGGTCGAGTCCTTGGAAGGCTGAGAGCGATCCTAGCTGCACAATCTCAATGAAGCGATTTACACAGGTCTTTCGCAGGATCGCGCAAACATTTTTGAATCTTTTAAGAAAAACGACTAGTTGTCGGCGCTGAGACAGTGTTGGGACAATCTTGATCAAGCCAGGATCCTTCTCAATACTCATATTAAACAAAGCATGATTCAAATCATAAAGGCTTAGCATGCCTCTCTTTCTCTAATTGGATCAAATTTTTTTTTTCAAATCCTGATGGAATTCTTTCCTCATTTGTTTTACTGTGTGTTCAAAAGTTTTGAAAAACTTAGGTCAATGCAATGAATCAAGGCACAGAAAAGTAGGTGAAAAGTATTGCCGTTCGATTCAAATTTTTTTTGGCACAACTGCCGCAACGGCCGAAGCAAATAACAAGAGTGTGAATATCATTGTTGGTTTCATTGAGATCTGTTGGCAAACTGGCTCCTCGGTAGAACAGACTCAAAGAAAAGCAAAAAGACAAGACAGAAACAAAACAGTGATGTCCGAGGTAACGCCCCGGCGATCACCTGACTCCTATACAACAGGCTGACTCGATTAACGACAGAACAGACCTCAACTGACTTAGTATGAAAAGACTGACTCAAAACAAAAGGACAGACTCAAACAAACAACAAGATGACTCAATACCCAAGTTAGAATGTAACATTCGCCAAATTGCTCAAAGGTGCGTGCCATACGCATATCTGGAGTAAATCGATGCTATCCGCAGTGGTTCATCCCTTGATCAGCATCACATTATCCCTACAGTTACGTGGATCAAGTGCCGATAGACTTTGCAAGGACCTGGTGCGGGCAATGACCCTCGTTGTCATAGATCTTGTACATCACTGGCGGCAGTTACGAAAGCAACCTGTCGTGTCAATGACCGGTTTGTTTGATGGAGGTTACAGTATTTAGTCTGGTCATCGCTTTGCAGGGATAGGATAGGGTAGGGACGTTGGTTCCATACCGGTTTCAGATGTCCTTTCCGGAGTAAGACCTCTAGAAGCCTTGACAAGGCATATGAAGTGAGTAAAACCCTCTGACTCGAGGTGGGTATTTGTTCTTTGTTTGAGCTACTTCCGGACGCACCGGTGAATGGGGTAGTAATTTTTTGATGCGGTGGTGGTGACCAATGCCCACATTAAAAGACTCGCAGCTGCATCACCACTGGTGGTCGTATTCGAACGGGGAAAACCGCGCTCCTGGGGCTGCTCTTTCTCCTAGTCAATGAGGCACTGTTTTAGAGCGGCCTCGATCTGTACTCCATCCTCATGTAGGTTGAAAAGGTGGGGAAGGGGAGAACATCATTTTCTGCATAAGCTTGGCTGGAAGATTGCGCACAATCATCCGAATTTGATCTTTGTCATGGGCCTTAAAGTATCATCGGGCCTTCGCCCTCACCGGGTCCGAAATTCGGAAACTCTCTTTGTGCTCTGCCTTGGTTTGTTTCGAGACACGAGTTGTAATCTCAATTTGGGTGTTGTAAGAGTATTGCGCAAGCAAAAGGCTCGGCATTTCATCCACTTCGGTTGAACATCATCCTGCCCAATTTCGGCAATACCAGATAGCGGCACGCCCGATCAGGGTTTCGGCCGAATAGCGAAAGCTTCTGGGGTCTGGGTGAGGCCGCATCGGCCATAGGTATATCTGAGAATAAACGGAGGTGGACCATGGATCCCCAGATAAATTTTATTTCATTTAAAACGCATCCGTGCAAAGCGATCAATCTGCGGCATTTTTGAATCTGTCCGCAGCGTTACAGCCACACTCGGTATATCGTCCTCGATATCCGGGATAGCTTTACCCCCCTGTGATTTTTTGAATAAAAACTTCTCGGAGCTTGCTCAATTTTTAGTGCTGTATGGTCTACTCGAACTCGGAAGGGAGAGTCCGGTTGATTGACAGGCCATAGGTGCCTTAGATTAGCTGGGGCAGAAACTATGAGGTTATGAAGCAACTCACAGCTGCTGACCCCAAACAGGTTAGGTCCCTTCAACAACATTGAATAGGGGCCCAAAATAAGCCACTTTACAGAACTGTAAAAACCCTAAAAACAAACATAGATATGGCTAAGCTCTCATGCAAGAAAATGAGCCGAAAGGTGGCCAAAGAAGCAAGTGGTATATGCACAGCCCAAACTGAAAAATTCCCTTCTACAACATTGAAGAGGGACCAAAAATAAGTATATTTACAGAACTGTGAAAACTCCAAAACAGTATACAAACATGCTAGAAATGCAATGCAAAATGAGGCTCAAAAGAGGCTATAACATGAGGTATACAAAATATTCAACAAACAAGCAAAGACCCTTAATAAAACATGTTAAGAAGGTCAAAATAAGGCCATTTATAGGTCTGTAAAAAGGCCAAAAACAGAAGCATAATAGGCTGCCATAGCATGCAAGAAAATAGCATTCAAGGAGGATATTGAAGCAAGTGCAATATGGGGGGCTCAAACAGGGTTGAGCCCTTAATGAAACAAGAAAATGAGCTCAAAAAAATGACCTTTTCAGTTTTGGTCGGAGCTCAAAACAGTAAGCATGTATGGCTAAGAAATGGTGCAAAAATGAGCTAGAAAAGAGGGAAAGTCTACTTACCCTTGAAGACCAACACTTTTGTTGCTTCTTGGACCAACTTTGATGACTCTAAGCTGCTGGAGTTCCTCCCCTTGCTGCTGGAATGGAGTGGTGGTGGTAGAGCTTCGAGATGATGAAGAAAATGGAGCCAAAACTTGAAAGAAATGGGGTGATATGTGTGTATATGCTCCAACCAATTCTTCTCACCCTCCTCCTTGAGTTGGGAGGCCAGCAATATATGCAAGAGAGGGAGAGAAGACTCTAGGCAAAAGTGGAGGGAAAAGAGCCTTGTTTTCCCCCACAAAATATCCCCCGGATTGAGATATTTTCTGGGGAATACAGCTATACAGCTGTAAAATGTGCTTTGTGAGGAACATGACCGGCCAAGTTTTGGGCTTGCAGGTGGCCGGCCGGCCACCTACCCTAGCCGGCCGGCTAGGGGTCAAAAAGGCCAAGTTCAATTAGTGGCCGGGCACCACAAAAAGGTGGCCTCCTAGGTCCCCTCATCACAACCCTGTGATTCGAATTTGGAAATTGTAAAAAATGAGAGGGAACAAGCCATTTTTAGGAGGGGTTCAAAAGGGTCAAATGGAAATAGTGGCCGGCCACCAACTTTTAGGGTCCTCCCATGTGTGTACAACACAAATATGTGGTTTGGGATTGAAGAAAGTGGCCCCAAGGTGTTCAACATTGGCTCGGAAGTGAGGAAAACGGGTGCCGGAGGGCGAAAATGGAATATAACTGGTTGCCAAGATAATTACTGGCCTCCCACCCTCCAGTGACCTTCCTGGTGATAAAACAGAGGCACCTGCCAAAAATGAACGAAAATCGATGCAAAACGAATGCTCGGGGGCCAAAACACGCAGTTCGGGGTCCCGAAAATGGGTTGTTAAGCACCAAAAGTGGCGTTCGGCCACGAAGTGGGTTTCTCAGACCTCAGTGTCCCTCAAAAGGGAGTAAATAAGATGCATGCCAAAAATTGGAACAAACAGAGGTGGTTAAGCGGTCCCGAACCGAGGCACACAGCCAACGGTCCCGAAAAACCGGAAACCAGACTCCGAAATGGGCAAAATGGCCTGCGGCCACAAAATGTAGCCCACGGCCACTGAGAGATGGTCTACGGGACCTCTCCCTCCCCTCAGGAAAAGAAACAGAGAAAACCGAATCTGGTTCGCAAACCGAGGCAAGGCACAGAAGAGGGTTCGGAAGTCCGGAGGCAGGGCTCACAGCCGCGACTCTAAAACTTCTGAACGAGCACATTATGCGATATCACTAAGCGCTCAACTGGTGACGTCTAAGTCTTAAGGTCGGTCAAAAATGGGGTGTCTACAGTTGCCCCTCTTTGACAGAACTCGGAAGTCATAAGAATGACGGGAGTGAATGTTAAAGCCCAGAGACGACCCATTTTTGACAAGGCCGAAGACTTAGACAAACATACAAAATAAACAGAGATGTGCCCGCAGGCATGCCCGCAGGCAGGGGCAAAATGCAACCGACAATGCAAGCAGCTGATCATAACTTATGATAACGCAAAGAGAGCTGTAATGAAGCAATTATGCGAAATAAATGCAACATTTTAAGCGAATGCTAGGCAAGCAAGTAAACTCGAGCCAAACTACACCTCGTGCAGAAAGGATGATACACAAAAAAGGTAAACACAAAGTGTGATAGATGCACTAAGTGAACAAGTATGATAGATATACAAAGCGAGAGTGTGTGATTGATACACAAAAAGGTAAGCACAAAGTGTGATAGATGCACTAAGTAAACAAGTATGATAGATACACAAAGCGGGAGTGTGTGATTGATACACAGAGCGAATGCGTGTGATTGATACACAAAGTAGGCATAGTGTGAGCGTGTATGATTGATATACAAAGTGGGCGAAGCGAGTATGCAATAGATACACTATTTGAGCAAAGTGTAATTGATATACAAAGGGTGAAGTGAGCAAAGTGTGATGGATACACTAAAGGTGAACACAAAGTGTGACAGATGCACTTAGTGAACAAAGTATGATCGACATACTAAATGTGAACACGAAGTGTGATAGATGCACTTAGTGAACAAAGTATGATTGATATACTAAATGTGAACACGAAGCGTGATAGATGCACTATGTGAACAAGTGCGATGGATATACTAAAAGCGAACACGAAGTGTGATAGATGCACTATGTGAACAGAGTGTGATTGATACACTAAAAGCGAACACGAAGTGTGATAGATGCACTATGTGAACAGAGTGTGATTGATACACTGAAAGCGAACACAAAGTGTGATAGATGCACTATGTGAAGCAGAGTGTGATTGATACACTAAAAGCGAACACGAAGTGTGATAGATGCACTATGTGGACAGAGTGTGATTGATACACTAAACGAATGAAGTGTGATTGATACACTATGTGGACAGAGTGTGATTGATACACTAAAAGCGAACACGAAGTGTGAGCGAAGTATGATTGATATACTGAAAATGAACACAAAGTGTGATAGATACACAATGTGAGCGAAGTATGATTGATATACTGAAAATGAACACAAAGTGTGATAGATGCACAATGTGAGCAAAGTATGATTGATATACTGAAAATTAGCACAAAGTGTGATAGATGCACTTAGTGAACAAGTGCGATGGATATACTAAAAGCGAACACGAAGTGTGATAGATGCACTATGTGAACAGAGTGTGATTGATACACTAAAAGCGAACACGAAGTGTGATAGATGCACTATGTGAACAGAGTGTGATTGATACACTAAACGAATGAAGTGTGATTGATACACTATGTGGACAGAGTGTGATTGATACACTAAAAGCGAACACGAAGTGTGAGCGAAGTATGATTGATATACTAAAAATGAACACAAAGTGTGATAGATGCACAATGTGGACAGAGTATGATTGATATACTGAAAATGAACACAAAGTGTGATAGATGCACAATGTGAACAGAGTATGATTGATATACTGAAAATGAACACAAGGTGTGATAGATGCACAATGTGAGCAAAGTATGATTGATATACTGAAAATGAACACAAGGTGTGATAGATGCACTTAGTGGACAGAGTATGATTGATATACTAAACGAATGAAGTGCGATTGATACACTAAGGGTGAATAAGGTGTGATTGATACACTTAAAGAAATGAAGTGTAGTGTGAAGTGTGATTGATACACTAAATGAATGATCTTAAACGGAACTTCTTTGAATGAACCGTACATACAATATCGTGTATGAATGAGAAAGAAATTTGATAGGTACAATGCAATGCAATGCATGATGTTTAATGAACGCAATAAACAAGCGTAGCGGTGCTTTAGAAAGCACCTCATGAGGTGAGTGGCGGTGAACCGCGCTGCTCCGATAGGGATCTTCCCCTGTGCTCTTCGAACACTTACCTTCAACTTACAGTACAAAGGCTCTGAAATACTGACAAGGGTTCTTCATGTAGAACACTTTGGACGTTGCCTTTCTTCCTGATCATATTCACAACTTTCCCTATTCTCCAACGGGGTGACAGACTAGGTTGGTTCAGTATCCAGAATTGAGGTGCATACACGCTATCTCAACCTATGGGGCTTCCATACAGATTTCAAGCCGAGGACACGCCTCTGGGTATTTAAACCAGACTTTAGTCTCGGAAAGTTGCCCCTTGTTTGAATAACGCCACAGCGCATGGTATGGCAACGGAAAGTTGCCCCTTGTCTGAATGGCACTGCAGCGCATTGCAATAAACCCTCAGGGTGATGATCACAACCGAATTCTCGGATACAGAGAAGACAAAGATGACCAGAACCATCACATGGACACAGTCGGATTTGAAGTGTTTTACAACTGGACTTCAGAATGAAGTTGCCTACGTATCCCAAAGATAGGAATCAAGCCTTACGTAGTTCGGGGTTAAGGTACACTCAGGTATTAACCTCTCCTTTTGTGCTCTAACTTTTGCCAAGGCCGCCCTTCCGGGTTTTCAACCTTGCGAGCTCTATTTTTCTTTTCTTTTTATTTCTTTTGTATTTTCTTTTTTTCTTTTTCATCTTTTTTTTTATTTTCTTTATTTTTTTTGTCTTCTTTTTTTGCATTCTTTTTTTTTTTTTTTTTTTTTCTCTTGCTCTAACTTTTGCCTGGGTCACCCTTCCGGGTTTTCGGCCCAGCGAGCCTCTCAAAGGGTAAAAGTGTAACAAGTCCATGTCAAACGGTTTTGAGATCCTGAAGTCATCTGAGTCCAGGAAAATGGTTATTGTTCGCTGACGATGTAGGAGTCCATCCAATAGGGGGTTGAATTTGCCCTTAGTGTTGCGGATAGGAACTCAGTTGTTCTTCAGCAGAAACTGTCTTCTTTGCTCCCTTCTGGGATTTGGCATTCTTGCCGATCTTCTTTGATTTGTGGAATGATCCATCTTCGGCTCCTCGAGCACATTTGCAATCCTTTGCCCCTAGTTCGAAGGGTGCTTCTGATCTAGCTTTGCAAGCTTCTTTTGATGACATCTGATCTTCTTGATCTGACTTTCTTACCTCTTGTTCAAAGGCTGCTTTGAATCTGGCCACACAGGCCTCACGTTGTAGTTGACCATTGAACATTTCTGAACTTAAGTCCAAGGTTTGACAATGAGGGGTCGAGTCTTGAGGCTGAGAGCGATCCTAGGCTGCACAATCTCAAGAGCGATTCTACACAGGTCTTCGCAGGATCGCGCAAAACATTTTTTGAAATCTTTTAAGAAAACGACTAGTTGCTCGCGCTGAAGACAGTGTGGGACCAATCTGGATCAAGCCAGGATCCTTCTCAATACTCATATTAACAAGCATGATCTCAATCATTAAAGGCTTAGCATGCCTCTCTTTCTCTCAATTGATCAAAATTTTTTTTTTCAAATCCTGAGGAATTCTTTCCTCTTTGTTTTTACTGTAGTGTTCAAAAAGTTTTGAAAAACTTAGGTCAATGCAATGAATTCAAGGCACAGAAAAGTAGGTGAAAAGTATTGCCGTTCGATTCAAATTTTTTGGCACAACTGGCGCACGGCCGAAGCAAATACAAGAGTGTGAATATCATTGTTGTTTCATTGAGATCTGTTGGCACAACTGGCTCCTCGGTAGAAACAGACTCAAAGAAAGCAAAAAGACAAACACGAAACAAAACAGTGATGTCCGAGGTAACGCCCCCGGGATCACCTGACTCCTATACAACAGGACTGACTCGATACGACAAGACAGACCTCAACTGACTTAGTATGAAAAGACTGACTCAAAACAAAAGGACAGACTCAAAACAAAACAACAAGACTGACTCAATACCCAAGTTAGAATGTAACATTCGCCAAATGCTCAAAACGGTGCGTGCCATACGCCATATCTGGAGTAAATCGAGTGCTATCCGCAGGTGGTTCATCCCTTGATCACATCACATTATCCCCTACAAGTTCACTGATCAAGTGCCGATAGACTTTGCAGGACCTGGTGCGGCAATGACCTCGTTGTCAAATAGATCTTGTACATCATGGCGCAGACGAAAGCAACTGTCGGTGTCATGACCGGTTTGTTGATGGTAGGTACAGTATTTAGTCTGGTCATGCTTTGCAGGGATAGGATAGGGTAGGGACCGTTGTTCCAACGGTTTCAGATGTCCTTTCCGGAGTAAGACCTCTAGAGCCTTTGACAAAGGCATATGAAGTGGAGTGAAAACCCTCTTGACTCGAGGTGGGTATTTGGTTCTTTGTGAGCTACTTCCGGACGCACCGGTGAATGGGGTAGCTATTTTTGATGCGGTGGTGGTGACCATGCCCACTTTAAAAGATCTCGCAGCTGCATCACCACTGGTGGTCGTATTCGAACCGCGGGAAAACGCCCTCCTGGGCTGCTCTTTCTCCTAGTCAATGAGGCACTGTTTTAGAGCGTCCTCGATCTGTACTCCCATCTCATGTAGGTCTGAAAAGGTGGGGAAGGGGAGAACAATCATTTTCTGCATAAGCTTGGGCTGGAGATTGCGCACAATCATCCGAATTTGATCTTTGTCAGTGGGCCTTAAAGTCATCATCGAGGCCTTCGCCCTCCACCGGGTCACGAAATTCGAGAAACTCTCTTTGTGCTCCTGCCTTGTTGTTTCGAGATCACGAGTTGTAATCTCAATTTGGGTGTTGTAAGAGTATTGCGCAACAAAGGCCTCGGCCATTTCATCCCAACTTCGTTTGACATCATCCTCCAATTTCGCATACCAGATAGCGGCCACGCCCGACAGGGTTCGGCCGAATAGCGAAAGCTTCTGGGGTCTGGTGAGGCCCATCGGCCATAGTATATCTGAGAATAAACGGAGGTGGACCATGGGATCCCCAGATCCGTCAAAGCGATCAATCTGCGGCATTTTGAATCTGTCCAGCAACGTTACAGCCACATCGGTATATTCGTCCTCGATATCCGGGATAGCCTTTACCCCCTGTGATTTTTTGAATAACTTCTCGAGCTTGCTCAATTTTAGTGCTGTATGGTCTACCTCGAACTCGAAGGGAGAGTCCGGTTGATTGACAGGCATAGGTGCCTTAGATAGCTGGGGCCAGAAACTGTAGACATCCCCGAACGCCCCGGGAGGACGAGTCCCGTTCTATTCGTATTGGGGTCACTACAGCTCGGACTCTCAAATTGTCATGGTTCTAAATCTGAACCAAAGAGTCCAAATCCGGCAAATCATTTTGAGAAAACAGATTTTTGAAAGAAGTGCCAAACATGGACTGCTTTGCCAGATACAGAGTCGCCACCTAATATGTTTTATTTTTAGGGAAATTTAGGAAACCCTGACTCGTTTGGCCTATAGGCTACGTGTCGTCATCACCAAAGTTGCCTCGGCTGCGGACTTGGGTACGATTGGGAGAAGGTCGTTTCACTTCGTGAGCATCCCCACTCCCCCGATCAAAGATCGGCCTCTACTAACCATGATATTATTTTTGGAACATTATGCATTCTTATTCCGGTTATTAGCCTAAGATTTATCTATGTGATGCGGCACAGCATACAAGTATAAGACTGGATCGCCTGAATTGGAACAATATTTCATGTTTTTTGTTTGAAATGGTTTGATGTGCTAGCCGCAAGTAGGCTAAGACGTGGGATTTCACCGTCAGGTGGGCTTAAAAAACATGATTTTGCCATATCATTAGTGGCTTAAACCACATTTGATGATTGGTTCCACATCCAAATAACCGCAAACCTTTCACCCACAGGCATTAGGCAGATAATATACATAAGCAATTAGCCTCAATGGTAAGCATGCTATCATGGCATCACTACCACGCATGCAAAGGATGCTAAAGCAAAAACTTACCGAGTACTCAAAGCCAAAGACAGAAGCTAATTAGAATCCATGCATGAATCCCTAATTAATACAGAAAATGCCTAATGCAAACACATGCCCCAAAAAGTGCAACTATTAGCAGGTCGGCTATTTCTAGACATGGCATATGATAATGCTACAGCTAACATGTTATTTCAACTGGAAATGAAAATACAATGCAATTAGTATGATGCGCCGAGCCCGGTGCATGCAGACAGATGAAATGAATGCAAACATGCTTCATACTGATTGCTCATGAACATGCCTAAATCTCACTATCAATAAACGGATAATAAAAGGGAGAAAGACCGTGGGGTTGAAGAAGACATATATCACACACGACACACACTTATTACACATTGCCCTCGGCAGAGGATTCCGATAAATAATATACAGTCCTAAATGATAATTACAGTCCAATATATGTACAAACCTAATTAATTAACAATTATTGTGGAGAGGAGCATAAATTGGCATGCAAGCCAGGGACTGGACCGTCAAATCTGCTCCCGGAGATGAATGTGATGCATGGCTCGGGTTTGCCTTTGTCGGAAAATCTTGTGATGCCCCGTTTGCTTCTGTTTGCAATTGTTCTTTGGAATGCAGTGCCAAGCTCCGAAAGGCTGTCGATTTCTGATTTGCTGCAACAGAGAGCAACAAAGGGGCATGGCAAGTATTTTCATATATGTATGTCAATGCTACTCTTTAAGGGAGTGTATGTTCCTCGATCCTAGTGCCACCAATCACAGCAATATGAATGCATGATGGCGAGGAGTCGAATTGCATGACTCAATATGAAATGAATGCACATATAAACACAAACAAGACCTAAACTCCATCATGGATATCCGGAGTGTCGGTGATTGGGAATTGAGACAACGTTCGTCACTCGAGTACAAACGGTCCCTCGATTTCCCGTTGCTCGGCTAACTCCTATCCCATACAATGCAATAATGCATGACATGCATGAATGCAACTAATGTACAACCTAGCATGCAATAATGCTATGAGATGGATCATACACATGCACGATGAAACAAGGCATACACATGCTCTTAACATAACAACTTTAGCATAATGCCAATGCTATGGAATGAAATGGCAATCACAAATGCATAATGGACTTACACCAACATGAGTGGACCTTATCCACCATCAACATCCACGGTAAGCCATTAGTATGAAAAAATGAGTACTCTCGAAATACGTGCAGACCATGCAGCAAACCGGAGGACCGAAACCTAAGGCATAGTATAGGCAACTCTACAAGGCATGGCAAAGGCATGAAATGTGGCACATAAGCATGTAATTCCAGTACTGAAATGATGATCAAAGCAGTCCGAAACATGAACATGGCGACCCAGATGCATGGAATGAACCCCGAAACTCGAAACAGGCACACGAATGACTTCAGCTATACAAAGCGTGCATTATTTGATCATGAAGCATGAAGACAGATGCAAGACAGTCCCAAAACATGCATACTTCCAGTTTATAACAAGTCTAAAAAATGAACACAAATAGGGCTAATCTATCATGCAAAAATGGCCCTAAAAGAGAGATTGAAAATAATCACAAATAAGGCCAAACTATCATGCAAGAAAAGGCTTAAAAGAGGGGTAAAGAGACAAGTGGTAGCTGCTGTTCTCAAACAGAGGAGAGCCCTTCAACAATGTTGAATAGGAGCTCAAAACAAGATATTTCACAGTTTATGGCCAAGTCCAAAACAACTCACAAATAAGCCTAAAATACTATGCAAAAATTGGCCTAAAAGAGAGATAAAGTGGCAAGTGGTAGTAGGAGACCTCAAACAGTAGGAGGTCCTTGATCAAACATAAAAAGGGGCTCAAAATATGACTATTTACAGTTTGGGTCGGAGCCCAAAAAATCTAGCAAGTATGGCTTAGATAGCATGCAAAACAAGGTAAGAAAGAAGGAAAATGGGACTCACCCTTGTAGAACCAAGCTTCAACAACTTTTGGGCCTAGTTTGGGAGCTCTTCACCTCTGGAAAGTAGCCTCAAGTTGCTAGAATGAGGGATGGAGGCCTTGTGCTATTAGGTGTAGGGTAAATGGTGTAGAACTTAAGGGGTTTTGGTGCTTGGAGTAAAGAGAGATAGAGATTGAATGCAAGAGCTCCAAACAAGTTTTTGTAACCCTTTTAAATGCAGCTGGAAGTGCTGGTTTTATAGGGGAAGGAGTGGAGGAAAAAGGGGGAAAAATCAAATTCAAATTTCCCCCCAAAAGACCCCCCTCGGATACAGGATCTGGGGGGAAACAGAGGGTGCAGCTGTAAGGAACCAGGTGAGAGGGTCATGGCTGGCCAGGTTCAGAAGGTTCAGGGGGCCGACCGGCCACCCCCCATGCCCGGCCGACCAAGGGTCAAAAGGGTCAAGGATAATTGCTGGTCGGCCACCTCAAAAATGTGGCCTCCCATGTGTGCATAACACAACTATGTGGTTGAAACCCGGAGAATGTGAACCAGGAGAGAGAAAAACCCATTTTTTAGAGGGGTTCAAATGGGTCAGGAACAATTACTGGTCGGCCACCAAATATTGGTGGCCTCCCAGGTGTGTACAACACAAATATGGGGTTTAGGGTTCAATAAAGTGTCCCCGGGGTGGTTAACATTGGCTTTCAAGTGAGGAAAACAGGCGTCGGAGAGGGATGAAGAAATAAAGCTGGCTTTTCAGAACAATTGCTGGCCTCCCACCCTCCTACAAGCTTCCTAACTATGGAAATAAGGTCTCCACAAAAAATGAACCAAAACGGATGCAAATCGGAGGTTTGGGGGACCGAAACGCGCGGCCCGGGGCCCCGAAAATGGGCTGTAAAGCACCGGAGGTGGCGTTTGACCACGAAGTTGGTCTCTCGAGCCACAGTGTTCCTCAAAAGGGAGGAAATAATATGTGTGCCGAAAACCGGAGCAAACGGAGGTGGTTAGGCGGTCCCGAACCGAGGCACACGACCGTTGGCTCTGAAAAATCGGAAACCGGGCTCCAAACGGGAAAAATGGCCTACGACCACGAAATGTAGCCTACGGCCATTGAGAGATGATCTATGAGACCTCTCCCTCCCGTCGGGAAGAGAAAACAGAGAAAACATAGCCTGGTTCGCAAACCGAGGCAAGGCACGAAAGAGTCCGGAAGTCCGGAGGCAAGGCTTGCAACCGGGACTCTGAAACTTCAGAACTAGCACAATATGCAATATCACCGAGCGCTCAACTGGTGACGTCTGAGTCTTAAGGTCGGTCAAAAATGGGGTGTCTACAGTCACCTCTGCTCAGCCCCCTTGGCTCCAATTGACCAAATTGTTGAGATTTTTGAAACTTTGCTCTTTTAACCCTCAGTGCCTTATTATCACACCACAAACCATCTGCCTTCTGGATCGCCATCTCTGCAGCCACCTCATAATCATATCTTTCAAACCCAAATCAGGATCTTAATGCTTTCCTTCTCTTTCCTGGAATGAACACATCTTTAACTAGACCAAACTTTCGAAAGAGATTGAATAAGCCTTTAGGATCCATTGAGTTTGGAGTGTTATGTACGAATATAGTGACTAACACTGCCTCCTTGAGATATCCATGTTAGTTGCCCACTTTTCTCCTGCATATCACTAGGTTTCAATCTCCTCTCTTCATTGTTTGCATTTTGTTCAACTTAATTAACACATCTGTTATGTCAAAATATACCATAGAGTGGAAACCCAAGCCAAAGCAACATGCTTATACTACAAGAGAGTAATCAATATCAGATATTATGACCTAAATTGCAACATGAACATGTTCTTTCATACTTCAATACACATAATATGATATTAAAGAAACTTTATCAATTTGCCTAGAGAATCTGTTGGTAGTATGTACCTTATCAATCTAGAAAATACAAAACTACTACAGAGACCTGATCAATCTAGAAAATACAAAACTACTAAAGAGAGGGAATAATAATATGATAGAAGTGATATTGAATGAGATAGACAAGCTGAAGCCAACCTATCTATCTATCTATATATTATATAAGAAAAAGTGAGTTTTTAGTGAGGAGTTTTGTGAGAGTTTCAATATCTCATACTAATTTTTTTTATTTTTGTAATTTTAAAAAGTTAAGACGCTACAACAAATAAGAATTTTAGAAGCCAAATGTTTTGGTTTCTAAAAGTGAAAATTTTATTGCAAAAGACATTAGGGACCAATTTCTATCGTCATGAGTATAGTTGCTGAAAGGTCGTCTCGAAAAGTCCAAAACAAGGCTTTTAGTGACAAAATTTTGAAAATGTTACTAATAAATAGACTTTTAGGGAAAAAATAATTTGGTCTTAAAATGGTTTATTTTTTGAGATAAAAAATTTGGTCCTAAAAGAATAATAATTCATCACTAATATCTAATTTTTGTTGCTAAAAATATAATGACGACTCTTTTTGCAACAAAAATATTTGATCCCTAAAATATAATTTTTTTCTTAAATTTTGGTCTCTAAAACCTTAATTTTTTGAAGTGAGAAAATTTCCATTGGATAGCTTTTATTTGATAATCTCACATTCGGAAAAGAAGGGAAAAAATGAGTTGTTTTACTCGTACAAAGTGAATCTTATACTCACATCCCATTTAATATTGTAATGTTGTACATGTTTCAATTTAATATAGTTTAAATTTTAAAAATTTTAATTAATTAATTTTGACCTAGCCAATTAGGCTAAATCATTTTTTATTTGATTAATTCGTTAGTTTAACTGTGATTTTAGCAGTTTTATCAAAATATATTGATTAGATTTGTTTAATTCAAAATAAACTAAAAATTGATATGATTAAAGATTGAAAGACTGAGATTGCTTGATTAGAAATAACCTTCTGTCCAAATAATTGTTAACTTTTATTTTATAATCCCACATAAAAAAAAAGAAAAAGAAAAAGAAAAAGAAAAAAGTGAGTTGTTTTACTTATATGAAGTGAATCTTAATAATGTAGTATTGTCTATACTTCAATTTAAGACAAGAAAAATTTAAAGTTAAAACAATATTTAAAATTTTTAATTAATTAATTTTTGTATAAGTTGATTGGTCATTTGACATAACCGATTAGGCTAAACCATTTTGGATTTGACCGATTCGTCGGTTTAATCGCTATTTCTCATACTGATTTTATTAATTTTAAACAATTAAAGAAAAATTCATTGACTAACTTCCATTTAACCATATAAAAATAAAACTCTAATTAGTTTATGATTTATTTTATAATCCCACATCGGGAGAGGAAGAAAAAGTAAAGTTTGTTTCACTATCTATATATTATATAAGAAAAATAAAGTTTTTAGGGAGAAGCCTTGTAGGAGTTCCAAACTTTCATTCTAAAATTATTGAATTTTCTTAATTTTAAACAATTAAGAAAATTCTCATTGGCTAGCTTCCATTTACCTTTTATTTTACAATCTCACATTAGAAAAAAAAAGAAAGAAAAATTGAATTATTTCACTTATATAAAGTGAATCGTATATTTCCATTTATATAAACAAAACGAGATTTTTAATGAGAAGCATTATGAACAATATCTCATATTAATTTTTTTTTTATTTTTTTAATTTTAAACAATTAAGAAAATCACGATTAGCTATCTTCCATTTAAGTTTATTTTACAATCTTACATAGATATTTTGATTTAAAAATAATTTTGCATGAGGTTTTGAAACTCTCATAATATTTCTCTTTAAAAGTATTTTTTGTAAAATATATATAGATATTGATAATCTTAATGTCACTCTTACTGCTCTTTTATACAAAAATTATGAGATAATTACGATAATTTTAAATTTGTATTTAAAACTTATAAATCCCGTGATAGATTGTTATAATTTTAAATTTATATTGTGTCAATTTTAAATTTAAATTAATAGATTGCTTTCCATATTTCGTGACAGTTTAAATTTTAATAAAATTAATTAATTAATTTTTGTGTAAGTTGGTTGGTCTTTTGACCTAACCGATTAAGCTAAATTGTTTTGTGTACGTTGGTTGGTCTTTTGTTGGATTTGGACTCTTTTGTGTTTTTCTGTTTCACATCGCACTTGTGAAATCAGATTCAGAACCACAAGAGTTCAAACTGTAAGACTATCGTATTCGAAAAAATTAAACCCCTCTAAGGAGCACGAAAAGCAAGTTACAGCTGGTTGGTCTTTTGACCTAACTGATTAAACTAAATTATTTTTGTTTTGAATGACCTGCTGGTTTAACAGTGATTTTAGTGGTTTTACCAAAATATATTGTTTAGATTTGTTTGATTCAAAATAAACTAAAGAACTGAAATTGCTTGATTAGAAATAAACTTCTCGCCCAAATAATTATTAATTTTTCTTTTACAACCCCACATCGAGAAAAAAAAGAAAAAATAAGTTGTTTCACTTATATAAAGTGAATCTTATAAAGCCGGTTTTGAAGGAGAAGTCTTCTAAAAACTCTAAACCCTCATTCTAAAATCATTGAATTTTTTTAATTTTAAATAATTAAGAAATTTTCATTGGTTAGCTTCCATTTACTTTTTATTTTACAGTTTCACATTGAGAGAAAAAAAAAAGTGAATTGTTTCACTTATATAAAGTAAATTTTATGCTCCCATTTAACTTTAATTTTACAATCTCACATTAAGAAAAAAAAGAAAAAGTGAATTGTTTTATTTATATAAAGTGAATCTTATATTCTTATTTATATAAGCAAAAAAATATTTTTAGTGAGAAACCCTATGATTAATATCTCATACCATTTTTTTTTATTTTCTTAATTTTAAACAATTAAGAAAATCCACAATGTTTAGCTTCCATTTAACTTTTATTTTCTTATCTCACGTAATGGTTTTGATTTTAAAAATAATTTGTATGAGATTTTGAAACTCTCATAATATATAACTTTAAAATAACTATAATCTCATATTCAGAAAAAAAAGAAAAAGTGAATTGTTTCACTTATATAAATTGAATCTATACTCTCATTTAATATTGGAGTATTGTGTATATTTCAATTCAAGATGGTTTAAATTTTAAAAGAAAATTAAAAAGTTTTAATTTATTAATTTTGTTGTAAATTGGTTGGTTTTTTGAGTTAGTCGATTAGACTGAATCATTTTCGAATTGATTGATTCACTGGTTTAACTGCAATTTTAGTTGTTTTACCAAAATATATTGTTTAGATTTGTTTGATTTGAAATAAACTAATATTGACGTTATTGAAAATTAAACGACTAAAACTACTTGATTAGAAATGAACTTCACGTCCAAACAACTGATAACTTTTATTCTACAATCCCACATTGGGAAAAGGAGGAAAAAAAAATGAGTTGTTTTATTATATAAATCTTATGCTCCCATTTAGTACTGGAGTGTTGTGTATGTTTCAGTTCAAGACAGTTTAAATTAATTAATTTTTGTATAAATTGATTGGTCCTTTGACCTAGCCGATAGAGTGAACCGTTTTCGGTTTGACTGATTCGCTAGTTTAATCGCGCTTTTAGTGGTGTTATTAAAATATATTGGTTAGATTTGTTTGATCGAAATAAATTAAAAATTGTTTGATTCGAAATAAATTAAAGATGAACCAATTAAAAATTAAATAGCTGAGATTACTTAATTCAAAATAAATTTTCCGCCAAACAATTGTTAACTTTTATTTTACACAATCTGATGTCAGGAAAAGAAGAAAAAAAAGTGAATTATTTCACTTATATATTATATAAGGAAAGTGAGGTATTTAGAAAGAAAACTTCTAGGAGTTCCAAACACTTATTCTAAAATTATTATTATTATTTTTTAATTTTAAACAATTAAGAAAATTTCCAATGACTAGTTTCCATATAACTTTTATTTTACAATCTCACATCGAAAAAAGAAGAAAAAAGTGAATTGTTTCATTTACATAAAATGAATATTATACTCCCATTTATATAAATTATTGAATTTTCTTTAATTTTAAATAATTAAGAAAATTCTCATTGGTTAGCTTCCATTTAATTTTTATTTTATAATCTCACATCGAGAAAAAAAGAAAAAAGTAAATTGTTTAACATACATAAAGTAAATTTTATGCTCCTATTTATATAAGTAAAATGAGATTGTTTAATGAGAAGCCTTATGATCAATATCTCATATTAATTTTTTTTTATTTCTTAATTTTAAACAATTAAGAAAATCCCGATTAGTTAGCTTTCATTTAACTTTTATTTTACAATCTCACATAAAGTTTTTTATTTTAAAAATAATTTTGTATGAGATTTTGAAACTCTCGTAATATCTCTCCTTAAAAGTATTCTTTTGTAAAATATATAGATATATTGATAATCTCAATGTCACTCTTACTGCTCCTTAATACAAAAATTATGAGATAATTATGATAATTTTAAATTTGTATTGAAACTTATTAATTATGGGATAGATTATTATAATTTTAAATTTATATTGTGTCAATTTTAAATTTAAATTAATAAATTGCTTTACACATTTAGTGACAGTTTAAATTTTAATAAAATAACATTTAAAAGTTTTAATTAATTATTTTTTGTGTAAACTAGTTGATCTTTTGACGTAATTGATTAAGCTAAACCATTTTTGTTTAATTGATTTGCAGGTTTAACCGTGATTTTAGCTATTTTACATGTTACGATAATTCTTTTTTACTCATTAAGTTTTTAGAATTTCTTTAATTATTTCCCTTTCAAAAACCAATATGACAATTTTTTTAAAATTCCATATATTTTTATTCTAAAATAGTAAAATATTAAAATTATGTCATTTTTTTTTATAACAAATCATAATTTTAATTATTAATTGTCAATACAATAATTTTAATTTATCTATGGTATATGTTATAGTAAATAAATATTTAAAACAAAACTCTTAAACTTATATATAAAAATTTTATTTATAAAAGGTAAAATATAAAAAAAAAAAATCTAATATTTATTAATTTAAAATAAAATTATTATTATTTATTCCGTTCATAATAAGGTGATACAGTAGCTCATAATTATAATATATATATGCATATACAAGATTTCAAACATCAAGTCAAATAAAGAATCAAAACTGCGAAAAGACTGATCAATAGGCTCAGTTTTTTTGCATCAACGAAAATAACTCTAGTGAATTTCAACCAATTATTATTAACTAATGCCATAATTTATTTTTGTAAAAATTAACCCTACATATCCGATCAAGAGAGAGACGAGCAACCTCCTAAAATTAAGTTCAATGCGGGATTGGCATTCCGATCTCTCCTCAAAATGGGATGCCGAAGATAATAGAACCCAAATGCCATTGCCACCATCTTGGATGGTACCAGGTAACAAAATCAACGCAAACAAATTAAGCACAGCACCACAAATATCCCCGTGCAGTGGGTCCGAACCAATGTCCACCAAACGATTGTGGCACGCCTCACCCTTGCGTCGCGAAATAAACCTAATACTGTCTGGACACGTGCCCCAAGCATCCTCAACTTATCGTACCTGCAGCCCGAACCACTTCATGCGGCCTAATTACTGCGGCATTCGCATC
>NW_021027817.1:31046-43034 GCF_004153795.1 Camellia sinensis | reverse complement strand
GTGGCAAGAGTAGCAATACTCAAGCACTAGTGCATGCACCTTCATCCACTTCACTTACACACATTTTTGTCATGTAATTGATACTGTTTCATTAAGTGTTATAACTATCATAATGTAAATAATATTGTTCGTAATTAATAGTTGTAAGTAGTTATTTTAAGGCGTATGTATTTAATTATGTTAGTTCAACTAGCTCTTATTCATCATTTCATTTGTGATTAGTTTTAGTTAACTAGAAACTGTATCATTTAGTTGATAATAATAGTTAAGTAGTTTTAGATATTTATTTCAATTTGTTTTTGTAATTAATATAAGGCTTAGGCTATAGTTAGGTTTAGCTAGCTTATTCAATTCAGAACTCTCCTTTGGAGCGGCACAACGTAATATGTGATGATCTTCAAACCCACGTCGTTCTCTCCCTTTTATTACTAGCTTATTGATTAATGGTAGTTTATGGACATCACGGGTTGCGTTGTAGCATATCATTACCGTTTTGCATCCATTTTTAATGTTGGCATGTACGGTAAGAGTTTCGGTTTCACTCATTCTAACTGCTATTGGTTAGTTCATACACATTCTGCTATTGAATACGTCTCTCTAGACACACCGCATTGCATTTCCTTATTTCAAAATATTGCCTGCGTGATTTAGTAGCCGAGCCTGCACGTACATTCTCATTATTCATCGTTGTATGTTTAGTACGCATAATCTCCATAGTTAGAGAACACGACATCATTAATTTCGTAAACCTGATTTTTCTTTTGGCTTTAGAGTAACTAAGTAAGCTTTTATATTTCTTCTACGCATTATATCTGCATGCGTTCGTGAAACCTGGTGACCTATTTGGTTATGCATGCGTTCGCCCAAATGCAGTCTAATTGCTTAAATAGCTATAACTACTTGATACCTAATGGATGAGCACCCCTTATTTGCTTGATTGGAAATAATTGCGAGTATATGTTTATATATGATCTGCTTGTTGCCAAACGTGGCTAACAATCTGTGAAAAACAATTATAATTCAAAAAAATGAACAATACTCGAGATGTTCCAATCTTCTGATTTGGTCTATACTTGTGTGTGCGCATCACATAAGTAGTGCAAAGCCTAAATAAACCTAGAACAAGAACATATGATATTGTAAATCTGATAAATATCATGTCAATGATTTAGTAGGGACCGATCTTTGATTCAGTGCGACGTGGTGGGTGCTTCAAATGCATTCTATGGGAACACTTCACCGCTGCCCTCCATACCAACCTTAAGATTATCCTACGAGCCAGAGACAATCTATGGAAGAGGTGTAATGATGAGAACCACCGTTGCAACCTTTGGCACGAGTACATTAAGGGTTGCTCTAAATTTTAAAATATTTATGTGGTGACTCTGTATTCTCTGGCAAAGAGCAATCCATATTTTGGACAATTGATAACAAAAATCGATTTTTCCATAAAGAATTATTTTAGATTAGGAACTACTTGGTGATTATCTTTTCGCAAATTGCAACTTGTTGAAATTTGTCAGCCACTTTCAGCAACGCAGAAGAAGAAGTTCCGTGAAACTGTAGGGCATTAGTCAAACTTGCGCAAAGGGGACGGGCGAAAAAACAGTCAAGCTACACAGTCGCCGCCAGCATGGGCCCCACATACCCTAGCCGCCCGATCTCCTTCCTCTCTTCTTCCCTCATTTGGATACTGCCTCCTCCACTAGTCCAACTTTCTCTTTCTTCTTTCTATTTTCCTTTATCTTAATACCCGGCGGTCTTGACTCTACCCTTCTATCTCATACTATTATTCTATAACTCACCTACTTCCTCCCTCTTTTTGTTCATATCAAAAATATATACTGTCACCCTCTTGATCATGTCCTCCATTAAAAATTATAAGGCTATGGACTACTTGGATCTCCACGGTTTCCTTCTCTTTTTCCTCTTTCTCTCTCTCTCTCTCACCTCTCCCGTCCCTCCCGAAGCTGGCCTCCCTCTCCCTCCTCATTCTTCATCGTTCTCTCGCGAAACCCATCTTTAAAAATCGAAAGCACGCTATCTCGCCTCTCTCGACCTCGGGCTTCGTTAGGCCTCTTTGTACACCGACGACCATCATCTACCATCGACTGGATTAGTGAGTTGGATGACCGAAAGAGACGAGCCACAATTTGGGTCGTAATAAAGAAATTGTAATGAGGCTTGTATTTTGAACTCATTGGGTGTAGTTGAGACTAAGGGTCTCTCTCCTCAAAAACCCAGAGAAAAAATCCATCCAGCACGAAAAAGAAGAAAGAAATCATATCACCAAAATTCAAAGTTTCACTCACGTCTTGTTGGTTTATAGAATGTATATAATAACTATTTCTGATTCCAAATTCTCACACTCTGTTTCTTTTTCCACTATTCATCTTCCCCAATATTCCTTTGTTTTTTGAGTTTCATTGTGGATTTGTTTTGCAAATAAATCCAATACCCTCAGCTGGTTTCATAAAGTTCTCCACGAATTCATCACACATACTTTGAAAGTACTGCACAACTAGTGTAGTATTTGTTGTTTATCTGTATGTAACACCTTGTCCCATATCGGAAGTTTGTCTTTGGGTGGGTGATCTCTTAGGCATAATATAAGCGAGCCATTACCTTGCTATCCTGAAGTAAACCTGGACTTACGCTTTTCTGCGGGTCTCTGCCTGCCCAAGCCACCTCTGTTTCACCTTCAGCCACTGCCTCTATTTTCTGCAAAACTGCACTACTGGCCACACACTAAGGGCCGACCGTACATCACTGATGGCCGGTCCGGTCTACAGATGGCAGGTCGTGCATCAATTTGGTGCAAAACTCTGTTTTTGTGTTCTGAGGTGAACTAGTGTAGACAGAGTGTTCTCAAGCTCTGTTTGTCCCTTTCTTCCTCCTTTGTCATGGGAAAACCTCGAGAGAAGGTTGAAATTGATTCCAAAGCCATCAATGAGCAAAATGATTGCTTGATGATCTTTGATAGAATTTTGGATAAAAATCAATGAAATGCAAAGAATGAGACTACCCCTCCCTTTTGCCATAGTATGAACTCAAAGAGGGAGGCTACAACGCTTCAAGAATCATCAAAATGCCATGGATTAGCATGTGACGACTCACGACACAAGTAACTTGGCACAACATCCTGCCAAGTTAAAGCAATTTAAGCCACTTTCTTTATGTGTGTTGATCCAAGTTTTAAGCTAATTTTATTAAGCCTTGCCATTCTTTAGTTCATTTGTCCATGGTGATGTTAAAGTCCTCTAAATAAGAAGTAATGCCAAATGAGAGGTTCTTCTAAAGCATGAGAGAAAGACTATACCGTTGGCAATGAATCTTTGAAAAGATTAAGCCATTAAGTGGGAATCTTTGTTACATGTTTTGAGCAACCTCAATCGGTTGAAATCATTCTCAAGCATGAAAGAGATGGATGGTGGATTGATTGTTAAACTTAGACTCTTAAACATGGAAATGAGCAAAGGGCAGCTTGGAATAACATGCAACAAGTTATGTGTGCTAACTTATGAGACAACAAATGAACTAAACAAAGCATGAACCAATGTAAAAGGCTTGGACAACACTTAACATATGAATAACAGAGACTAAAAGTTAATGAAAGTAGCCTAAAAAGATAAACAATAAAGAAAAGAATGAAGGCTAGTTATTAAGAATAAGGAGGGCTGGCTAACCCCTTCACTTTTGAAACTTCAAAACATGATTTTTAGCCCTTTGAAAACCTTGAAAATTAGTGTAGATATCAAAGAAAAAGGGTGAAAAATGAAGGGTTTGAGCTACAGGTAAAGGTGTAGAAAGAGCAAGCTCTCTCTACCCTTTTGGTAGCTCTTCAAACCCAACCTTAAACACTTCAAATAGACTCAAAACAACACAAAATAGTAAGAATAAAGAAGCAAATGGAAGAAATGAAATCAAGAGAGAAGAAAACAAGCTTATACCTTTCAAGGGGTAAGCTTGTTGTTTGTGATCCAAACTTGGTTTCAATCCAATCTCAAGCTTGAATTATGCTTCTCCAAGATCAACCAAGACTCCAAGGTGGTGAGACAAGGTTGTTTATGGAGTATAGAGATGATACAAGGAAGCTAGGTCAGCTCAAAGGTTGCTTGCGATGGAAGAAGGAGGAGAGAGGGGCTCTCAAGGTGTATATAGGCTCTCTAAATTTTGTTTAACCCTCAAAACAATAACACAGCTTCATTTTTATAGAATTCGAGATCAAAAGGTGATAAATATCTTCAAAAATGGACAGTTGGAGGACTCCCGCCCAGAATAGTGTTTTTCGCCACCAAGGGTCGGCTGGCTATTTATAGCCACAGCTGGCCATCACTGATGCACGGGCGGGCTTGGATGCCTTCCCCTGTTTTTTATTCAAACTTAACTCAGAGTGGAAAAAGGTCCAAAAATAAAACTCACAGGTTCAAATAAGATAAATGTTGAAAATTTGAGGTTACTTCGAGAGCCTGGTTGAATCCGAATCGCTGCAAATTCACAATTCAACTTTCATCATCGACTGTATTGAACCAAGTGCCTAAGTCTTGCGGGCAATCAAAAATGGGGTGTCTACACGATGGCAGATCTGGCAGTGATGACAGATGAAGAGAGAGAAAGAGAGATGAGGTTTGATATGAGAGAATCAAATTTTTCTGTGATATATGGGTGTAGGGGTTGAGGGACTTTAGACATCACAAAATAATATTGTGGACCCTTTCTATTACTAAAAGTGGAGAAGGCATGTTAGACTAATTTTCCCTTGATTTTTTACTTAATATACTCCATTTGGATGGAGGGGTTTTGTGAGAAAAGAAAAGAAACGATGAGAATAGGAAGCCTCTTCACTTGTTTGGATGGTTAAGTAGATGAAAAATGATGAGAAATGATGAAAGACGGTGAGAAAATGATTCTCACCAAAGCCATGTTTGTTTCTCACTAAAAGTGTTGTGATTTGGTGAGAAAGAAATTGTGTTTAATGAAAGTTTATTAAAATACCAAAATTACTCTTATGGAAAAATATAGTTTCGTAATATGGAATGTTATTTTGGTAAAATGACATATAACACTTTACTTTATTTTCTCTTATTTGCTCTATCCAAAAAAAATAGTTGAAAAATCACATTCTCTTTTCTTTTATTCATCCAAACATAATGGTGAGAAATCATAATCATTTTTTTTCCCTCACCTTGGTGAGAAGCCACAATCATTTCTTTTCTCACCTTCCCTCACGATTCAAATGGAGTGCAAGTTTTAAGTGTAGTTTGATAAAATTGAAAATTAAAAATTAATTAATGCTAATTTTTTTAAGATAAAAAGTTGTTTAATAAAAATATAAGTGCTGAAATGAAACAAATCATTTGATATAAATAATATTAAATTTAAATTTTATTATTTTAAAATTATATCTATTAATTTTATATTAGTTCGTTTGGGAAGTGGGTTGGTATTTTGACTTTTTGGCCTTTTTAGCCTTTGGGATATATATTTTTTTTTTTTTTACTTTTTTGACTTTTTTGCGAGAGAAAGAATATAACGATTATGGGTTGGATGTGACATTTTGTCTTATTAGGCTAAAAAGCCTATTTTGTCTTTTTGTGACTAAAATAGCCCCAAACCTAACCGAACCGAACCCAACCCAAGTTGCCAAACGAAGGCAATAGTGAGTTGATTTTAGTGGTAGTGGAGACAACAATTGTGCCTATAACGTCAATGACAATAGTGGTGTAGATAAAGAGATAGTGGTTGTGGTGATGTTGATGTTGTTGATGATGATGATGAAGGGGTAATATAGTGGTGATGAAAATTGGGTGGCTGCGATGGTATAATAATGGTGGTTATTGTGGAGGTAGAATGATGGTGGTGGTTATGACAATGATGGTAATGATTGTGAATGGTAAGCGGGGTAGGGGGCTAGATTGGATTAGTATGGGTGTGGGTCCCACCTACACCTTGTTTGGTGATGATTTGTGAGAGGCTTAGTAATCCCTCCTCCTGAGAGGATTAGCTTGGTTGGATTTTAGGTAGGATTAGAAAAATAGTGAGTAGATTGTGTCTGTTTTATATAAAAAATTTATTTATTTTACTAAGTACATCTGTTTATTTTAATTTTTTTTTAGTATAGAAATAATTGTTTTTATATATTTTGTATAAAAATAATTTAACAATCCTATCACTAATCATCTTCGACACTATCATCAAAACAAACACACTTTTACTTAATCCACTCACTGACAATCCCCATATTAACAATATCTTCACTAACCATCCTCTCACCAATAATCCCATCCAACCTAATCCGCCAAACAAACGTAATCTAAGGCCATATTTTTTTGGACAGACATGAGATTGGGATTGGACTAATAGTCCAATAAAATTATTAATTTGATGTTTGGTTAAATAATTGAAGTACAGACTAACAATCCATCCGGATATGATATCTCACATATAATGGACTATTCAATCCCACCGAAGGGGATGGGATATAAATTAGAGGATTAAGACAAAGTCTGGACTATTAGTCTGTCCTTATAATCCTAACTCAATCCAAACATATGATAGGATACACAATCCAAAAGGATTTCTAGTCCTAGGAATATTAGTCATGGAAATGCTAATCCAACCTAATCTAATCCGCCCAAACAAACATAACCAAAGTGTTAAGAGTCTATGTTCAATGAAGCACTGTCCCTCAACTTGTCTATGGTTGTTTTTTCACATTGAATAAGTATATACATATGCCAAATAGACAATTCATTTAGGAAAACTACTAGACAAATTAATACATTTTACATTCTATTTTATTTTATTTTTTGTACTAACTGATGTATCATGAAAAAAAAAATACAATTTAAAACAACATTCACTTTCATAAATGTGATAGGTTCCTTAGTAACTGTTATATTATATAATAAAGAAACTTTGCAATTTAAAGCATCGACTTCCTTTTTTTTTTTTTAGATGGAGAAAGCTTGAAAGTCAAACTATATAAAATTCTAACAATATCTTGCAACACCAATGGATGAAGAGAGGGAGGAACATCCACCATCCAAGCCTGACGAGAAAAGAATAGCTTGTCTAACCAAACCATGAGCAATACTGTTACCTTCCTTACAAACATGAGAGACAAACCATGAGTGAAAGCTACAAAGAGCTTGAGCTACCTCAAGCATGACTTATTTTAATAATGTGATAAGTGTCAGTAATTAAAAATTTTAAGATTTGTTGAGAAAGTGTCCTTTTAGCGATTTTTTATTTATTTTTTTCTTTTGCTAAGACAGAACTTGAAAAAGTTTAAAGTGATTAAATGAAAATAATTTTTTAATTTTTTTTATAAATATTTTTAATAAGTATAGAGAATGGAAATGAATTTTGAATTTTGTATATAATTTTTTTGACTTTTTTAATAACTTTTTAATTAAAATGTTCAATTCCCAAATTAACCTTAGCAGTTTGTCTAATATTACTCTCTATTTAGTTTGTGTAATTTTAAAAAGAATATGTCCAACTTGGGAAAGATTGTGATATATTCACCTTTACTATATAAAAAAAATGGGTATTGCTATGGTATCATATGTAAATTATGTTATTTGTAAGTTTTTTATTAGTAGAAATGGCATAAATCAATACAATGAGAATCATAATTAAAAAAAAAATTGAGTTATAATTAAATATCACATGAGATATAACTAAATAATTTTAGAATCATAACCAAAAAATAATATCATAATCAAAATCATAATGTGTACTACAACAAAAAAGGGTTTTTACAGCGCGCAATGCTCACCGTAAAACCCTTCTACGACATGCAGCGGCACGTCATATTATGACCAGTCATGGAAAGTCATTCACTTTCAACGACATGATTCGTACGCTGTTAAAAACTATTTAACGGCAGATTTTGTGCATCGCTGTTAATTTTTCTACAACATGTTATAGTACGACATTAAAAACTATTTAATGGCAGATTTTATGCGCCGTTGTTACTTTTTCTACGACCACTTGTGCACACCGTTAATTGGTGAGACAAATAACGACGCTGATTGCGCACCGTAAAATATGTAATACAACGACTTATTATGCCTGCCGTAGAATATGTCTTTTTTTTATTATTATTTTATAAATTCAGCAGGTTCTATTTGATCAATTTTGTACAATCTAACAAATATTACAAACAAGCATCACAAAACATCAATCAATTACCAAAATATTGTTTGAAACATCAAAAAGAAACCATATCCATAAATTATAAACATTCAATAATTGTCTATACATTTCAAACATTCGAAAACTATATCTTTAAATTCTAAACTGTACAAATAGTTTAAACCATCCAAAACTATGCATATCTAACTTTCTAAATATATCGACAACTATTAAGAGATTATCTAAAACTACCGACAACAGTTCCTATAGCAGTTGTAGCTGTAGTTGTAGCAAATCCACTTGCTCCTGTCATAGGGACGAGGGTGCCCAATGTTTGTGTTAAGGCACCTAAACCTGCAGCAATAGCTAGAGCAACTAACCTTGTTGCATTTCTTGCCTGCATGACAAAGGAAACTTCACATAAGTACAAAAACCAACGACTCAAGGACAAAAATATTTCTTGAGGTATTAAGAAATGATCAAGAAATTTTAAAACATCAACAAAACATTGCCAAAATTAATAAGATAATTCAATGGCCCTATAAAAGCAATGTCATAATGAAAATTAGTAAAAATTCAATACCTCAATAGTCTCAACGTATATGCAAATAAAATCCACATAAAGCAAAACCTCTTTTTTCATACCTCAAATGAAGTTACCTCTTTTGTTGCAATGTTTTTAGAGGAAAATGAGTAGGAATCTTCAAACAAACCATTAAGTTTGTACAGGAAAATATAGTTTGCTACTAAATCCAGGCCATAAGAAGCTCAAGAGAAAAAATAAATTTAAAAAGAGGAAGAGGTGGAATTAATCTACTTCAATGTAGCACCTACTTGATACTCGCATAATTATGTTAAAGGATCTCTATGTATGAGGTTTAGGTTTGTATAGGTTTTATCCATTACCATTGTAAGTTCCAAATTAAAGAGTCCAAGTCCAATTAGAGTCTATATTATTTACAAGTTTAAGAAGAAACTTTCAATCCATTATAGAAGAAATTCAGGAAAGTTTTAGAAGCTTTAGGCACTTTTTGGGATAATGTGATGTAATTATACCTGAGTACTATAACGCCCTCAAAATAATAACATTAAACCCATCAATATACACATACATTGATATATATAAAAGTTCCATATTCTTCTATTCAACAGAGTTTCATTACAAAAAGTATTACATGTTAACAACAAAAGCAAATGCCCTAAAGGCTTACAGCTTTCCAAGCTAACACTTGGTTATAACAAAAGAGTACTAACTCGTTTACACATTAAGCCCTTGGCTTGAATATACATATAATACATCAAAAGGGAAAAGACAACAAAAGTCTGCCCGCCTCTAGCCTCCCAAGCTACGTCCTTGGAGGTGGCATGCTACCTGTACCTGAAAATGATGTTCCCATATAGGGTGAGCCACAGCCCAGCAGAGATATACTAAACCAACTATGAGCAATGACTAAAAGATTAGCAATTGATAGATGGCCAACACCGATACATCCGCATATATCACACCACAATTTCATAACGTACGAGTCTATGTCACTTTCCATTTTCCATCCTTATTTAATAGATAAGCATATTAGCTATATCAACACATCAACAGATAAACATCTTACGCATCAATAGATAAGCATATAAGCAGTATCCACACTTCACTAGACAAGCATATGAGCTGTATCTACACTTCACTAGACAAGCATATGAGTTGTATCTACACTTCTCAAAGATATGCCTATGAGCTGTATCTCCACTTCTCTAGACAAGCATATGAGCTGTGTCTACGGAGTTCATCCCCCATCTCCTCCAATCCTATCCGGTTTAGAGGTACATCCCCCATCTTCCCCTAAACCGCGGAGTACATCCCCCATCCCCTCCTCTACACACAATGCATATAAACACAAGGGTTCTATACACAATCAATTAATACATAGAATTATTGTATTCAATTCACCGTCATACTCTATGACACATTCAGTCGATTAGTTTTAGTTTGCCTAATCATCATGCATTGTCTACAACAATCAAGACTATCCTCCACCGATAGCCCAAAGCAGTTATTTCTAAATAGAAAATAAATGCACAAAATGGATATTAAATCGACATTTCAATTAGGCGAGCAATAAATGATCCAACCACACTCTTTAGCCCCATACATTCCCGATTTCAACATTCTCAATTCAATTCCTCATTTCCAAAAATTAACTATATAAATTAATTAACCAATGTAATTAGGGCATATTCCATAATTAACATCACAACCCTTAGGTTTCATTTTCATTAATGTTTTAACATTAATTTCACTTTTCCATGCCAAACATGCATTTAGGTTTTATATGATTAAAACCCCAACTTTTGTAAAATTACACAAAGGCTCGAACTTTCTCAAAATTACCCAACAACTCCCAACATATCGAAATGCCAAAATTTAAAGACATAACTCATAAAGGGGAGTAGGATATCCCTACCTCAAATTCGGAGTTGAAGGGGTGAAGATGAAGAAACTCAACGTGCTCCAAAACTCGAAATTTTCGGATCAATGTAAAGCCCTCGACGATCAACCCAACTTTTGTAAAGACCAAAGGTGAGGAATATGCCCTAGCTAGATCAATACCTAGAGAGAAGTTCAGGTTCCAGTGAGAGGAGCTCTCAAATGGAGGTTTTAAAAAGTAAGAGACAGAAAAGGAGTTGAAAAAGTGATCCAAAAGTTGGATCTCGAATTTATATAAAAGTCGCCCCACTCGAGCGTCCAAACCCCCGCTCGAGCGTCAGTCACAGACTCCCGCTTGAGCGTCAACAATCCCGCTCGAGCGGCGGATACACACTTCCAGAACTTTTACAGAACCATACCTCCGCTCGAGCGTCAACCCTTTCCGCTCGAGCGTCACACACAACGTCCCGCTCGAGCGTCAAAACTCCCGCTCGAGCGCACAACTCTGCAGAGGAGATACTGGAAGATGAAAAACTACGCTCAAGCGTCGGAAACCCCGCTCGAGCGGACAAACAACAACGAAGGGCCCGCTCGAGCGTCAAAATCCTCGCTCGAGCGTGAAGGCCAAAATCTGGGCAACTACTCTTGGTTTCTAAGTCCAACCAACCTGTGTCAAACTCGCCCAACACAACCCAAGACTCGAATGCAAGGAGTAAAGGATGTAAACAAGACATATACAACAACCAACTCCACGGAACCTAAGTCCGGGTACAGCAGTTAAAGAAAAGGGGAAACCGGGATCGCTATAACCTCCCCTCCTTAAAGAATTTCGTCCCCGAAATTAACACACAGGTTTAAAAAAATAGGTTTTCCCCATGCCCAACAACATTACGAGATAATATTAAACATTTCGACCCATTGTCGGTCAATTCCATCTCTTTTCAACAGGCATTTCACAACATATATTACAAGTGCATTATCAACATGCAATTTTCTTCCATTTCCAACCATTTTCAACATACATGGTTCACAGTTCATATCATAATCAATATACATGATACAACTCCAATTCTACAATATAGCCAACATATGCAATATCATAATCAACTCCCATATCAGGGTAGGTTCTACAACATACTTCCATTAAACCAAAACATTACCAATGTTTTACAACTTAAGACATATATAAAGCTCTTAAGTCCAGCAATATTACAAAATCTAAATACAAGATAACTCATCAATAAACAAGTCCGGATATTTCTCGCGGACTTCCAACTCACGTTCCCAAGTGGCTTCCTCCACTCCGTGATGTTTCCACAAAACCTTTACCAAAGGGATGGTCTTGCCACGCAGGACCTGATCCCGCCTATCCAAGACCCGAACCGGTCTCTCATCATACGAGGCATCCTCATCTACCCCCAAGT
>NW_021027817.1:0-18804 GCF_004153795.1 Camellia sinensis | reverse complement strand
ATGAAACTCAACGTGCTCCAAAACTCGAAATTTTCGGATCAATGTAAAGCCCTTGACGATCAACCCAACTTTTGTAAAGACCAAAGGTGAGGAATACACCCTAGCTAGATCAATACCTAGAGAGAAGTTGAGGTTCTAGTGAGAGGAGCTCTCAAATGGAGGTTTTAAAAAGTAAGAGAGAGAAAATGAGTTGAAAAAGTGATCCAAAAGTCGGATCTCGGATTTATATAAAAGTCACCCCGCTTGAGCGTCCAAACCCCCGCTCGAGCGTCAGTCACAGACTCCCGCTAGAGCGTCAACAATCCCGCTCGAGCGGCGGATACACACTTCCAGAACTTTTACAGAACCATACCTCCGCTCGAGCGTCAACCCTCTCCGCTCGAGCGTCACACACAACGTCCCGCTCGAGCGTCAAAACTCCCGCTCGAGCGCACAACTCTGCATAGGAGATACTGGAAGATGGAAAACTACGCTCGAGCGTCCGAAACCCCGCTCGAGCGGACAGACAACAACGAAGGGCCCGCTCGAGCGTCAAAATCCTCGCTCGAGCGTGAAGGCCAAAATCTAGGTAACTACTCTTGGTTTCTAAGTCCAACCAACCTGTTTCAAACTCGCCCAACACAACCCAAGACTCGAATGCAAGGAGTAAAGGATGTAAACAAGACATATACAACAACCAACTCCACGGAACCTAAGTCCGGGTACAACAGTTAAAGAAAAGGGGAAACCGAGATCGCTATAGTACTAAGCAGCAACTACATAAGATAAGGAACTATAGGAATAATATAAGATAACAACATTTCATCAGCTAAATTTTGGAACCAACTTGTACCTGAACTTTTTATATTCTTTCTTCTATGCTTCTAATGCATCTCCACTTCTTGTCTACCCCTTCTTCTCTGGTTCTTCTCTTTTATTGCTTCTTTTGTTTCTTCTATATCTCAATTTCTCTCTCAATATTTATTGTATAGCGACCCCGGTCTTTTCCCATTTGATTGTTGTGTCCGGACTTAGGTTCCGTAGATTCTGTCATTGTATAATTGTTGTTGTTGTCCCTTATTTTCTCATTTGGAATTATAGGATGTGTTAAGCAGGTTTGTTCAGGTTGGTTGGGTTTAGAAACCAAGTGTTGCTGTCCAGGATTTTGGTTCTTCGCTCGAGCGAGGAGTTGTTCGCTCGAGCGAGAGGTAGTGTTTGATTTGGACCTGTAGCTGTGCATTCTTGGCTCGAGCGAGCTTTTCTTCGCTCGAGCGAGTTAGTTCATCCTTCGCTCGAGCTATTTTAATTGTATTAAAAAAAAAAAAAAAAAAAAAAAAAAACAAACAAACAAACAAACACATACCAAAAACAATGCTGGTTAGTATATATCCTTAGAAAGTTACAAGAACAAAAATGCAACAAAAAAAAGAAACAAGCTTTATAATCCAAAAAAAGAAAAAAGAAAATCATCATCTATCCTTACAAAGTTAAAAAAACTCTTTAACCACCACATCTATCTCTTCCTCTCCTTTCATTCTTATTTTCTCACTAAATTCTCTAGCTTTAATTCTTATATCCACCCCACTTTTTTCCACCACTATTTTCGTTATTACTTGTGCTATTGCTTCTCTGTTGAGTCTGCCATTCTCGTCTCGAATGACCTCCATAGCCACACCAACCTCCTGCACTAGTTTAGCATTTAATGGCTGGTCCAAATGCATTGGCATTGCTACAAAGCTTTCCAATACTGAATTCCATCCACAGTGACTCACAAAGCCACCGGTGCTTGAATGGGCCAGAATTCTTGCCTGTGGTGCCCAACCCTCCACAGCCATTCCTCACTCTCCTACCCTCTCAATAAACCCCTTTGGCAGTGTAGTTGAATTCATGGAATTAATGAATTTATTGATTAAATGGTGTAGTTGGTTAGTTTAATCACTCACCTATGAAAATGTTGGAATTATGTTAGTTGATACATTTATTTCCTGTTTAGAAATAGTTGTTTTGGGCTATCGGTGGAGGATAGTCGTGATTGTTGTAGACATTGCATGTGGATTAGGGAAAACTGAAACTAATCACATTGGTTAAGTCATTGATTTAGACTGTTGAATTAATACAGAAAATACATGTATTGATTGTGTGTTGTATATGACGAGTGTTTAATACATTGTATATCGGATTTTGTTTGGAAGGAGATAGGGGATGGACTCCATTAGCATCACTTTTATGTGTGCTTATTTATATTGAAGTGTTTTATTGATACAATACTAAAATGTGTATCAAACTGGAAGTATGAAGTGTTTTGATTTGAGCCTGAGTCTCATCTGTTTGTTGACACTGGATGAATGTGAATATATTATGTATGGTCACTGTTGAAAGATTGGCCAGGTTCTGAGCCATATTGATAAAGTTGGAAAGTAAAACATGTCTTAGGCATTAGTGTCATGAAACTGTATAATGATGTAATCGATTATCTTGGTTAACCATCTATTGAATGCTATTGCTTTATTCAATGCTTATATTTGGTTTAGTATATTTCTATTGGGCTGTGGCTCACCCTTTATGGGAACATCATTTTCAGGTCCAGGTGATAAGCTACCTCCCAGGACTTAGCTTGGAAGGATTTGGATTTTGAAGACTATCTTTAGTTGTTTGTTTTTATTTGATAAATAATCAAGCCTAGGGCTTTATTTGTATTTGAGTTAGAACTCATTATTTTTGTATCCAAGTGTTGGCTTGGAGAGATGTAAGCCCATAGGGCATTTAATTTGATGTTACATGTAATGTTTTTATTTAGTAATACTCTGACGAATGAATAAATAAATTGTTTTCTTTAAGTAATGCATGTTGATGATATACATATAATGGGTTTATTTTGAGGGCGTTACATATTGTCATGTTTATTTGCACATCACATGTTTGACAAAATTTTTATGAACCACATTTTCATATCTGGCATCCTTAACCACATTTTCATGAGAAAATGCTTTCTAAAGTGTTATTGGTAACAAATCCCAGTGAACCCTTCACAAAGCTGCCACATGACTCTTTTTTTTTAGTGAGTACATGACTCAATTCTTTAAAGTAACAATTCTATCTCTGAATATATTTCTCATCCACTTAATATGGATATAAGACACCAAATGGTGAAAGAAATTAGAAACTAGAATACACTGCATTTTAGATTCTCATTCAACTGCTATTACAGCAGAAGTCAGATTTTCCAAAATACACTATCACCATCATTACAAACGTCAATCACTTTGTGATCTAGAATTTGGGATTAACCAACGTCCCTATGCAATTTCACAGTGACTTAGTCAGATTATTAATGTAACATAAATTTTCTAAATTCCATTTGAAGTATAGTAAAGACTCCACACTTTTTTTTACCAGAAAAAAAAAAGACTCCACACTTTGACACCAACTCATGAAAACAAACTAAACAATAAGTAAAAATGAAACTAAATAAGTTAACCAAAATAGAGGAGAAAAACATGAGATGGACTACAATAAAAGAATGAATTAGAGGGAGAACCTCAGAAGCAAATGCACAGTGTGTCTTGATATCAGCATCATGCACATCCCCACTTTCAAACAAGTTACCAGTTCTAAAGAGTTGTTCAAAGTTCTCCAAACTCAAGTCAATATTATCCATGTTGACGTCTTTGAAAAAATCATCATTTACAATCCCAGTGCCTTTTCTTCCAGAGGAGCACGGCTGCATGTTAAGGGATAAAAATCATATAAAATAAGATTACAGTCAAAGCCTGAAAATTTTAAAGCGTGCCTGAACAAATAAAATAAATGCTCAAATATCCATGGCAACATAGGTACATATCCACAAACATGCATCGTGATTCAAAGTAAGCATCAAGTTCCATTCATTTTATTTAGGAATGGAAATTATGTCATGCTTGTACTGTGTTATATATCAAGTTCGATGCATCCCCTTTGTTTCTGTTTCAAGCATAACTAAAAACAACACACTGAAACTAAATTTTAATTCTTATCTAATGCAATAGCACAAATATTAATAGTAATAGTAATAAATTTAGTATGGCCATTTGATAGCACACACAAACATTATATATATAAGAATATATAACATATCTCTTGTTTTGTGAAAAACCATTCCCCTGCATGTCTAAGGCTTGCAATAACATGCTATTATTGATGGATTGCCCATCAAACCATATGATATTGATGAGAATATGAGGGTTTTAAAGGTATAGGTTGTTGGGTTTGTGGAGCTTGATTAGTACTGTAAACTTCATCACGCGATCACAGACCCAATTAAGGGTATTACAGTTATTTATTAATGTAAATCCTAGACTATATATTGTTGTTTTCACTGCAGCCGCATCGTATTCTTCTTTTCTTTTAGTATAGTAGAACTGGTATTGAACCCCATAAATCTGTGTGCCCATCTTTTCTTATTTGTGATTTTTTCTTCTTGCTATTGTTTTTGTGCATGTGTGATTTATTCCACAACATAGAATTGTTTTCTATATTTTAGAAATCATAAGTAGTGAACTTGGCTAGGTTTCTTCTTGCCATTGCCATCCATTCTTTACCTCAATTTCCATCTTAACCATATTCTTTTCTTCCATATCAACCATTTACAACTTTACAAGAACGCATGAAGGGGAACCATTTTTAGAATTAGTTGTCAAAAAACTCACTTGTCTTTGTAACCAGACGCAACTTCTATAGCAAGTTGAACATAAGAAGTATTAAATTCTCTCTTCACTGAGTGTTCTACAGCACGGAAGACATCTTCAGCTGACTTGGCAATGACGCTAGTACCTGCTTCTTTAAGCTGCATAAATCAAACTTAGTCATAAAGTGAAATGAGAAGAAAAATCCATAAATGCGTAAACAACTAGGCTATAACATAGTGAAACATGTAATATTTTGACAAATATGTATATTTTGTTTTTTTGGGTGAATAAGTCATAATATAAAAGACAAAAGAATACAAAAAAACCATATAAAAAAACTAAAAAACTAAAAAACAAGAAAAGACAACAACAACCATAAAAAAAAACCTGAACATGAACCATAGAAAGCCACATGACTAACAAACTAATCAGGAAACTAACCCATCTACAAACAAGGACACCATGTACAACCCACATGAGAAAGCAGAACCCAACTAGGAAAAAATAAAAAACCACAGCCACAAAGCAGCATGATAGCCTAAACAGTAGCTGCACACAACCAACAGCAGCCCCCTTTAGACCAGCTCATGCTGAACCTAAGAAAGACCAGCAGCAACAAACTCCAAAAAAAAAAAAAACTACACATGCTGCACACCAACACACTGCAGCAACATACTACAAGCTGACAGAGGAAGCTAGCAATAGGACACCAACAACAAAAACCAACCCCTCAACACAGCACTAACAATATGACACCAACACAGAAACCTCGATCTATTGCACAAAATGCTGTGGCGTCAACAAGCTCAAATAAAATTTCTGCATCCTCGGGTGGTGAAGCACCAAATAACATTTGCTCAAATTTTTTTTGTATCTGAGGGGCGGGCCTTAGTGAACATGGAAGCAACCACAGGATTTGCCACTATGGTGTCCCAACCATTGGCTCCAATTGGCACTCTTGCTGTGAATTCTGATGTGCAGGCTGATAAAAGGCCTCACTATATCAAGTATGCGTTTTTTAATAGATACTAATTGTTACCCTCCCAAAAAGTACTGCCATCATACAGTTGGATGCCTGATGCTGATATGTTGTTCTTACAGGTTCCTTCAAACAGGACCTACTTCTGTCTTATCTAATGGTGGAAAAACCCTTGCCTAGGCCTAATGTTTGAGACCAAGAACAAAATTCTGGATAATGTTCAAACATGTGTGGGCTCTTGGGGTACTGCACACGTTAATCAACAGGTATGTGAAACCATTGCTCTTTGCTCAATGGTGAATATCTGTTCCCTCTACTATTATATGTTAAAACATAATTCAAACGTGGGGTAAAGGGACAGCTATAACAGATCTGATTGTGGGACACTTGTTGATTGTTGTTCTACAAATATGTGATAGTGGACTTATTAGTTGAGAGTCTTTACGATTAGTTACCTAGTGGTTGAGAGTTTTTAGGTGTTTTATTATCTGTTAATGTAATCTGGTAGTAAAAAATAAGGAAGTAGTGCATTGTGTAGCTAACAGAAGAGTCTATTTAAACTCTTTTGAGTGTTTATTTGTAGGCAGGGTCTGCAAATGTAAACACTGCAATATTCAATAAATTCTAGTGTTTCTTCCATAATTTTATCTAACATTATAGGGTTGTTGCAGCTGTACTACTAGCATTAATTGATGTCCGTAGGTTGTTCTTCATTTCCTTCTATATCTACATAAATTGTTCTAACATCTTTTTGTGAAAAATAGGATTGATTACTTTGTATTGTTTTAGTTTCATATAAGTAGGGCTTCCCCTTTTGGTTTATTTTTTGTTGTCTCTGTCTGATGGGGTGCGTCTAGCTGTGTTTATAGAGCAATGCCAAGGCAATATTGGAGGACCCCAGTTGTCAGCTACTCTGGTGGCCTTCTTTCTGAAAAGACTAGTTGGTATCATGTGGAATGGTGGTCCTAGCGTTAAAAATTGACCAACCTAGGATGATCTTATACTACTATTATATTTTTGTTGCACTTGAATGTAATGCAATTTGCATCTCTCTAATGCTATGCACAACTTTTTGTTTGACACTTCTCTTTGTCACTTTTTTCACTTCAAGGATGTAGTTATCACTTTTGGACACAAATGAATAAAGAATGGCAATGTAATGTAAAAAAGGTTAAAATTGGAATAAAAGAGGTAAAAAAGAGTAATAAAATAGGGTTGGATTCAATCAGACGTTATATTGAATCCATTGTGTCTCGAATCATTACGTACTCTTTAATGATGTTAATGATTCAAGAAGCAATGTTTACCACTTCCCTTGAGGTAACTCTGCAATAGGAAAATGGCTTTGTTGGTCATTTATTTCAATTTATTGATCTTTTGTCCTATCGATTCATAGATCATATTGCAACAACTTTGCAACAATTGATGGTGTATGAATCATGTTTAGTCCTCCATTGATCAGTTTCATGATAGGGAGAGGCAGAAAGGATAAACATCTCCTGGAAAATACTCTGTCTTTGCTTTGTTTTGATTCTGTGGCAGTAGAGCAATACCTAAAAAATGTGGCCGACCGGCCACCCTTCTATCCAGCCGACCACTTTTTAATGCCTGCCGGCCACCTTTTGTTGTGCAAATTGTGGCATTTTCGTGATAGAATAGAGTAGAAGTTGGGACAAAAATAGAATAATTTTTTGACTACAAACATAATAGAATCTGGCAACAAACAGATAGGTTTCCGGGAGGATGTTCTCGTTTGTGCGTGCGACGCTTCACTTCTCGTGCTCCTTTAAATTAATGCTTTGCTAGCAGTGCATGTAATTAATTAGATTAATTTGAATTTGTAATAGCTAGCTAAATTTAGCTATTGTAATACCTAGCTAAATTAGTTAATTTGGTGTTGCAATAATTAGTTTAAATTCAGACATTCGGACCCACTTGCATGAGGGCGCACTTGTAATAATATTGTGTATGTCTCCCAACCCCCATTCTTTCTCCCTTTTATTTACTTGCTTACGATGGTTACATAGAGCATCACATTTTGATTTCATGCCATTACCATGACTTGTATCCATTTTTGCATGCATTGGGTTCGATTCATCATTCTAACCTTGTTATTTCCTACTTACAAGAATACATGCGCTACCATATGCTTTAAGTTGAGCCATATGCCAAGCTAATAAACCGAACCTAGTAGTTGTATTTTGTATGTGTTGCATTAGTTACTTGCATATTAGAGCATGCATATTTCTAACTATTTTATTCTATTTTGGCTTGCCTCGGTTGAGTGCTAGGTGAGCGTTTTTGTTTTAACATATTGCATGTATGTTTGTGTTACCATATCAAACATGTTCCCATGCAGCTAAGTGCTTATTTGATATACCTTTTGAATGCCTATGGATGAAGCCTTTTCGCTTAAGTTGGGATTATTTGATTAGTGTACTTATGAGCTTTCTTTTTCAAAAATCACATATTCAAAACTCTTTTCAAACAAAACATAAAAACAAGGCATTTCAAAGTGAGTGAAATAGTCTATACTTGTGTGCTTCACATAGTAGGTTTAGTGTTAATAAATCAGAACAAGAGCATATACTGTATATAAAAATCACATCACGAGTAGTAGAGGCCGATCTTTGATCGGGTGAGGGGGGTGCTCCATTCATGACCTTTCCCTCTCATACCTAAGTTCCCGAGCCGAGATACTTTAATGGTGACGGACAAGTGGCCTTTGGCACGAGTCATGGGTTTCCTAAATTTTCCAAAAATATTTAGGTGGCGACTCTGAAATTTGGCAATACAGTCCATTTTTGGCATTTCTGATTGTAAATCGATTTTCCAAAGATTTGCCGGATTTGGACTCTCAACTGTATTTTTTTATTTCACATTGCACTTGTGAAACCAGATTTAGAACCCCAGAAGTTTAAACTGTAAGGCTATCGTATCCAATGAGACTAAACCCCTCTGAGGAGCATGAAAAGCAAGCTACACCCGCCCCTATAGGTTTAGGGTCATAATCGGCCAGCAATCCTGAGATTACCAAAGGCCTCTGAACAGATTAACACATAATAAGTTTCACAACCCAAACCCGCCCCTATAGGTTTAGCGTCGTAACCTACCAGTAATCTTGGGATCACCAAAGGCCTCTGAACAGAATAACAAAATATAAGGGGATGTGGAAACAAACATACAAAATACAATGTTCATAGAACTATGTAGATGTACATGGGACAGAGACTTTAAAACATACATATATATAATGTCAAACTTCCATAGTCATGCAACACCATACATATAGTATCATAAGGGACTTAACCCTATGTACAGATAGACAAAAACAAAACAAAACATCTTTCACATGATTCACAAAATTGACTTCTTGGACGAGAACCTCCCCGGGAGGCACGGTGGCTGGTTGACAAAGCAAAACTCTACAGGCAATAGCTTAGGCCTAGTCACTCGCATGCTGACCTACATACATAATATAAATAGTGAGCGGAAGCCCAAAGAATAATAATAGAGTAAAGGGTTAAATGAATGATGTCCCATAACAAATTCAGGAAACAGAAATAGATTCACATTCATACTCTTGTTCGAATCATATACAGAAATCAGAGTTCATGCTTAATCATACGTGCTATATCCAATAGTGCTAACTGATCACATGCAGAGCATTTAGGGTCATACTTGTCAGTTCCATAAAGGAACCTCCGATACCGGGACTAGATAACATACTTAAGCCACCGTCTTATTACCCCCGGGCAAGGGCCTTGAGACCACGGTATTATTACCCTCGGGAAAGGGCCTTGTGCTCATAGACCACGATATTGTTACCACCGGTCAAGGGCCATGTGCTAAGGATGTCGTGAATACTTTTCAATATATGGACAATCATTCATTGATACAAAACATAGCATTTCAGAAAACAAATCATTTCTTGTCATATCATATAGGAAAATACTTAAACGTGAACATAGCTTTACAAAGTTATTACTCACAGATGGCTCCAGAGGCAGACAAACAGAGCAAACAAATCAAAGAGCTTATGACACATGACCTACACAAATATAACATATACATACTTGAAACACACTCGGAAAAAACTTAACTCATTTCATTTCGTCCTTAGTGTGTTGCTAAGTCTTATCCTCCTTTTTATGTCTTAATCATGGCTTAGAAATGCCTAGGATGCAATGAGGATGGCAAAACATGCAGTTTAACACTTAGGCAAATATGCTGAAAATAGAGGCCTTGCTCAAGTGCAACTTTATTCGCTCGAGCAGGTGTTCAAAAATGTGAGTGGTTGCTCGAGTTCAATTTCTTTAGCTTGAGTGGTCTGTAAACTCTGCAAAATAACTGATTATATGATTTTTCTGCTCAATGGATGCTCGAGCATGAGACTGAGGTCTTCGCTTGAGCGCAACTCTTGTCGCTCGAGCGGTCTGCAAAAAATGGTAAACTTCTGAGAGCATGCATTTTACACTTGAGCCAACTTTTGGTTGCCCAAGCAGAAGTACAAGATCACAGAGTGGTCGCTTGAGCACAGGTTTTATCGCTCTAGTAGAGAAGCAAAATCTATAATTTCTAAATTGCTCTTCTAAGCGTAGAACTCAAATTCAAAGCTGCAAATCATGGTCTTTTGGGCCAAAACTGGAAGAAAACATTTAGAAACTTGTAGAATATCAAGAATTGAAGATCATTTCACAAAAATCAAGGCCCAATAGCATGCCAGTTGGGCAAGTTCAAGCTTGAAATGTGGAAAACATCACATGCATGTAATTTTTTGTCTTCAAAGCTTTTAAAACATGATTAATAAAGGTAAAATAAAATGAAACTTGATGACATACCAAACCTAAGGTGAACCAAGGACATGCATGAGTAAATTACTTCAAATTCAACAAAAAAATATGATCAAGTGCATGCATGCCTAGTGTAGCTCGAATTTTTCGCACCCCCTTTTAGAGGTTTGAAAGAAAGCCCTACAGTTCAGGCTCCCACGGTTTTGAATCTAATCACACAAGTGCAATGTGAAATTGATAAACACCAAAGAGTCCAAATTTGGAAAATCTTTTGGAAAGTCGATTTTGAATCAAATTACCAAAAATAGATTGCTTTGCCAGATACAGAGTCGCCACCTTAATATTTTTTGGGAAATCTAAGAAACCCATGACTCGTGTCAAAGGCCATGTGTCCATCATCACCAAAGTTGCCTCGGCTCAAGAATTTGGTATGAGAGGGGAAGGTCATGAATTGAGCACCCCCGCTCGCCCGATTAAGGATCGACCTCTACTAATCATGATGTCATTTTTATGTACATTATATGCTCTTGCTCCGGTTTATTAGGCTAGCATTACTATGTGATGCGGACATACAAGTATAGACTAGTTTGCTCAAATTGAAACAATTCAATTTCAAGTTTGTTTTTCGAAAAGGGTTTGATTTTGCCACTCAACAAAGTGGGCTTAAAGTTTGCGAATTTCCCACTTGACAAAGTGGGCTTCACCATACATTTATTGAATTGCTCCAATTCAAGCAACAAGCTTTCATCCACAGGCACTCAAACAGTTTATGGAAATTAAGCATTTAGCCTCATGGCAAGCATGCTAGACATGGCAATCACTCACACTCTTGCAAGTATGCTAAAGCATTAAAACTCACCTAGTACGCCAAGCTAAAAGAAACAAAAGAGTTAGGAAAATATGCATGATACCTAACTATATAAGATGTCTAATGCAACATATGCGAAGAATGCAATTAACAGGCTTGGCTACTAATATGGCATATGCAACAATTTGATAGCATGTGTTTTAAACATGTATTCATTGAAGTATTGAAACTACCATGCAGTTTGAATGATGTGTCGAGCCTCGGTGCATGCAATAAAAAATGAGGTATGCTAATTGAAACGTGATGCTTCTAAACTAACCATCGAAAGCAATTAAGTAAAAAGGAGAAAGACGCGGGGTTGGAAGACATACACATTATTACATTACGCTCTCACAAAGGAGAGTCCGAATGAATAAAAGCTAACTAGCTAACTAAGCTAAGCTAATTAAGCTAATTATTACAAAAGTTCAATGAATTAACTAACTATCTAAGCTAATTAATTAAGAATTTAACTAGGCTAAGCTAATTATATATTACATCATAAACTAATTAGGTACAACTAATTAAACTAATTAAGTATTACAACACAAACTAATTAGCTACAACTAACTAATTACAACAAATGAATGATTAATTGCTAATCAAACTAATTAACTAGTTAGCTAGTCCCGGGAAGCAAGGGAGGCCCATGCATGCTCGGTTTTCACCCGAAGAACATCCATTGTTTGCCCTCGAAAGCCTCTGTTTGCACAACCCTTGCACTGATTTCCTCTTCCAGATCAACTTTGCTATGCTTCACAAACACATTGCTCAAAATTCAGTGGTAGCCGACTGGCCACCATTGAGGGGTTGTCGTCCAACACTGGTAGCCGGCAGGCCAGTAATAGTGGCCGGTCGACCACTGATGACACACCATTTTTTGTTGCAACAGAGAGAAAACAAGGCAAATAGAGGGTATTCTCATAGGTTGTTTGTATTGTGTATCCCTCATTATCATCAAAACATCTTCAAGGAGTGATACATTTGGTCCTCAAACCATCAATTAAGCAATTTCATTGCATGATGGCTAAGGAACCAAGATGTACAAGTTAATAAATGCACAAATAAGACTCGCAACCTTCACCCTATCATGCATGATCAAGGGCAATGGAGACCTAGAAAACTTGGCACATTGCATCACTTTGAGTATGAAATGCCCCAATTTTCCTTATGTTCAATTAACGTCCAATTGAACTGTAACGACCCCAAAATTCGTATCTGAAATTATTTTTATGTCCTTGTGGGTTAATGCATTTTAATTTAATGATATCTGTTCGAATTGAGAAATTATCTGTTGAGTTACATTTTTAAAATTGAAATTACCGACCTTTATGGCTTCAGAAATCAAATTGAGTACTTTAAAATGTTAATGGGAATTTTTAGAACTATTTGGAAAAACTAATTGGAAATCTAATTTGTCTTATTCGTTAATGCACGTTGGGTGGTTAACTTGGTACTGCAAATTGAAGGCCTTAGAGGCTTCAGAAACTAGAACAGATGACACATTTATGATCAGCACAATTTTTAGAGTCACCTTGGAAGTTTACTTTAAATTTGATTTCGTGCGATTCGTAAGGCCGTGTTTGGCTCTCCCTATTTTGTTAAGCCTGTCTGTGTATATATTTATTTATATATAGATGTGCCTTTGAGTTTTTGAACTCATCTCTTGGAACCTAAAAATATCTAAAGAAAAGAGAGAGAGAGAGAGAGAGAGAGGAAACCGTGAAAGGGAGAGAGAGAAGAGAGACAAAGCTTCTCAACATCCATGGTGGCTTCGAAGATGATTGAAAGGAATTGAAGAAAGAGAAAAAAGATCACCCATGGAAACTTGGGGGAAATTGAAAAGAGCTAAGAGATAGACAAAGATTGAGCTAGGTATGATAATCTATCTTGAAACCTTGTGTTTAAAGTATCAATTTGGGGGGATCATAAAGATCTTGGAAGATTTAAACCCATTTGGGGTCAAGGTTTGATGTATTTATTTGCTTGAGCTAATTTGAGGAATTAGAAATTGAGTTCTATAATTTTGTTTACGAGTGGAGCTCAAGCTCATGGACATCATGAAATGAACTTTAGATTATGCAATAATCAAGTGAATTTGTGGGTTTGTGGGTAGTGTTTTAGGAACCTTGAAGATCACGAAAGATTAAGCATTAATCTTGAACTTTGAGGCAAAGATTGATTTGTTTGAGATGAAATTATACTTGGTTGATGTTAGTTTATCATGTTATGGGGCAATTATACATGTTTTTGAGTGATTTATGTTAGAAACCAAGCTTAAAAATGGAAAGACCAAGTGTTGGAGCAAAAACCATTTTCAGACTACAAAAACTACCCAGAGCCGCACTTGCGGCGGGTCTTCCCGCACGTGCGGCAGTCCATGTCCAAAACCAAGTTTGATTCTGCTAAAAAGGCACGTAGTCCCACACGTGCGGCCCCATTCCAACACATGCGGGGACAACTCTGTCTAGCCAACTTTGAACAAGCATATCTTTTGCATCCGAACTTCATTTTGAGTGATTCTTAAGCCTAAAATTAAGCCCCGGAAGTCTAGTTTCGAATGGTGGTGGCCTCACTCCCAAATTATATGTACAAAAATAGATATGCCCAAATTAGTGAGAGTTGGTCACTTTCTATCTGCTGATTTTGTACTATTTCTTTGTCTGAACCATTTTCCTATCGATTCCTCCTATATTTTCTGAGACATGAATTATGAAGTATTGAAGACTAATGAGTTTAGAACCGATATGACTAATTGATTAAAGAGCAAAGTAAGGAATCAGGTACATTCTTATAATGCTATATGCATTGTGTTTGTAGGTCAAGACGAGGACATCGTCCCACTGCTGTCAGAAACTTATCACTATGAGTAATAGTAGTGTAACAATATGTTATACTTACTCCTGGTGCTTATGATTTAAATATGGTTATTGAGAATGACGTACACTATTGACATTGTGCTCTGATTGAATTAACGGACATAATTGAACAATGGCACTGTTATGGACCTAAGGTCGTTCTGTCTTTGTATAAAAGTCGGCCTGAGGCCGTTATGATGTAAATTGATTATGATTCACGGCTAGAGGCTAAGGGAGGTAGTGTACATGTCGATGTTCTACCTACCCTAGAATGTGTGGACATCTGTCGTTATGTGGGCCTAAGGCCGTTCTGTGTTATCTGTGGGCCTAAGGTCATTCTGTATCTTATATGGGCCCGAGGCCGTTCTGTATTATCTGTGGGCCTAAGGCCATTCTGTATCTTATATGGGCCCGAGGCCGTTCTGTATTATCTGTGGGCCTAAGGCCATTCTGTATCTTATATAGGCCCAAGGCCGCTCTGTATTATCTATGGGACTAAGGCCATTTTGTATCCTATATGGGCCCGAGGCCATTCTGTATCACATGTGGGCTGGAGGCCGTTTTGAGATATAATTATGAACAAGATCTGTGTATGACTTGATAAGCTTATTTACACTCTTTAAGACTATGCTCAATTAATTAACCTCCTTACATTACTATTATTCACTGAGCCTTGCTCACCCCGTTATTATGTATATTTATGTCGGTGAGTCGTCGGGGTTTGACACTAGAGTTGTACTGAGGTTCGCCTGTCTGCCAAGTCACTTGGGGTATGTCTCCATGTGGAGGCCTTAATTTGTGTTGGGAGTCATATGAATTATTATGTTTTATGTAAGTGTGCGTGAGATCTTTATAAATTCTGTGATTGTATATATAACTCTGGGAATGTATTTAAATGCTTAAATCTAATTAAGCCATCATGTATGCACAGGCTCAATGGATGTTGTCTTTTATTGATATTGTTTCCGCTTAAGGCCCCGTATGTGGTTAAATATTATTCTAAAATTCTGTTTTGAGGCCTATGTACAGGCCGGTCATGGACCAAACTTTTAGGGGCGGGGTTGGGTCGTGACAGAACACATCAAAAGACAACCAATTTTTTATCTTGCACCATTTTAATTTCAACTTTTAGTTACTTATTTTAATTACCTTTCCATTCTTTAACCAATTAAGTCCATTGGTGCGTTTGTCCTCTAAAGAGAACGAAGTGTCAAACAAGGGGTAGCTTAAGGCAAGACAGAGATGTTATGCCATTGGTAATGAACCCCCCGAAAGAAGGTTAGACCATTAAGCAATAAACCTCAATCTCAAGCTTAAGCTATCCTAAGGTTGAAACAACCCTCCAAGCAAATAAAGAGTGAAGAAATAAGGGATATTGCAGAGATTATAAGTGCTGAAATGAAGTGAGAAAAGCACTAAAACATGGCAATCAACTCAAACAAGTGGTGTCTAAAGGCCTAAAACACCAAGCTTATGAGGATATTACACTAGAGGCATGCAAAACAAGACTCAAATGCAACAACCAACCAAAAATAGAGTTAAAACAATTCAAAATAGAATGTAAAACATGCTGGAATTACGCTACAGAAGGCTACAAAAGTAAGCTAACACATAGAGCTAACTAGGCTAGTAAACAAGACACAAGGAGGAGAGGCTAACCCCTCCAATTTTGGATTTCAAAACATGATTTTTACCACTGAAAATACTCTAAAATTCAGTGCTCAAAAGCCTAAGAAAAGATAGTTTGAAAGTGGGAAACAAAAGTGGAAAAGCCTTATACGCAATGAATAAAGAAGGGTGAGATAACCCCCCTAACCTTAAATGACCTAAAATAACAATTTGAGGCCCCCAAAATAGAGTTTTTTTATGCCCCCAAAACAGCCCAAAAATAGCAGGAATAGATAGAAAAACAAATATACAAAGTAAGCTTGAAAGGGAAGTAGTATATCTCTTGAAGCAAAGATCAACTTTCGGCACTAATTCAAGCCAAAACCACTTTCAAGAGCTTCAAGAAGGCTTTAAAGAACCTCAGCTCAAAGATGATCAACTTTTGTTAAGGAGATGTAGGCAAAAGTGTAGTATATCTAGGCCAATGTGCACTAATTTGTAAGAGAGAGAGAGAAATGTAGAGAGAGAGAGAGAGAGAGACTTTTGCTCCAACATTTCTAACCCCCAAAAATCGGGGAGGAGGCTCCATATATATAGAAAATCATGCATTTGGCTGATCTAAACCCCTCCATACACGTGTTAGGGAGATTGAAGACACTTGTGCCACACAAACTTAAAGAGTTGTCAACAAAATATTTGCAAAAAGGGCACTGGTGGCCAACATGCCACTTACATGGCCGGCAGCCTCAATTGGTGGCTGGCAGCCTCATTTGGTGGTCAACAACCACCAGGGGTTGCAGACTTGAAGGTTTTGGTCCAAAACAGGGCATAGAATGGACAGGGTTTGAAGGCTCAAAGAGTGGGCATTCTGGCAAAGACTTCGGGCATCAAAATGAGCACATGCAATCATATCATCAAGTGCACAAGTGATGTCATCCAAGTCTTGAGAACGGTAAAAAATGGGGTGCTTACACATGGTAGGACTCAGTTTCACCAATTCTAGCTCAATTCTTGTGTTACACAACTTAATTCTCTTGAATTCGTGGCTTAGGCATCAAAATTATACAATCTAAGGGTTGAAGTCTTACCTAGACTTTCCAAGGTGAGAGTAAGAGGCTTAATTCTTGAGTCTCTAAGTCCAATTCTTTTTCTTCCTAGCAAATCCCTTAGCTTGAGCTCAAGTATACTTCTTTCTCTCCATCTTTCACGTTTGTTGTGTGGGTGGGCTTAAAGGTGTGACTAAGGAAAAGAGATGAGTGGTGGCACATATAGGAGCCTTATATAGGCTTGATTAGTGGTGATTAATAAAAGCTAATCAAATGGACATTGATTATTCTAATTTAGTCATTCCGAATCAGATTTTAATTAAACTTACCATAAAATTCTAAAAATTCCAAGTAACACATAGCCTAAGTCAATTTTGTGATCGGATGCCGATAAGGCCTTCATTTCATAGAACAAACAAAAACACCAACAAATCTTTCTACACTAGACAAATAGAAACACAAATAATGTAACACATATGCAATTAATTCAAAATTTCTTCTTAATTACTTATTTGTATCCTTAATCATGGTTTAACGGTTAATCATAGGTTTGGGTTGTTACAATAAGGGGTTACGGAAGTAGATATATTAAACATGCATAGTCCGTTGAGCTGTGCAGACATACATGGGATAGAAATTTAAAACTTTATGTACACACATGTGACGTCATATTTACATTAGTCATACGTCACTCACATATACAGATAAAACCAAAAGGGGACTTATACCAATATACAGACTTAAAATTAGTTCAAATTTCACAAAAGAAATGAGGTCTTGAAATTAGTTCACAAAACACGACCACATGACTTTTTCCGAAACCTCCTCAGGAGGCACAAAGGTTGGCCAACAAAACAGAATTCCAGGCAATCATCAATGAGCCTGGTCGCGCGCCTAATCATCTACATACATAAATAATAGAGTAAGCGGGAGCCCAGTGAATCATAACAAAGTAAAGAGGTTTAAATAGATGATGTCACATATCAGATTCCGAAAGCAGATTCATGTTCATCTCAGAAACAGAAGTAGATCCATATTCACATTCTTAGAGTTCATACTTAATCATACGTGGTACATCCATTAGCGCTAACAGAACAGATACAAAACATATACAAAATAGATGGTGGTTATGAATAACCAGTTCCATAAAGGAACCTCTGGATCCAGTTAACAACTAATAGATATGCTGAGCTCCATGATCGAGCCTCTGGTATGGGTAACAGATTACAGATATACTAAGTCGCATAATGGAACCTCCAATACCAAGTAACAGCTAACAGACATGCTAAGGATGCCATGAATACATTTCAGAAATTGGACAATCATTCATTGTACAGGATATAACATTTCAAAATACAGATCTTATTTCATCATACAGAAAAGAAACAGAGTTGAACATAGCATTACTAAGTTATTACTCACAGATGTCTCCAAAAGTAGGCAGACAGAGCAGACAGATCAAATAGCTTACAACGCATGCCCTATACAAACAGATAACGGATACACACTGAAACAAATGCTTGAAAAATAATTTGCTCATTCTTAGTGTGTTTCTAAGTCTTACCCTTAATATTATGTCTTAATTAGGACCTAAGAATGCCTATGATGCAATGAGGATGCTAAAATATGCTTTCAAACACTTACCAAATTTTTTAAAAATGGCAGCTCACTCGAGCGTAACTTTTGTCGCTTGAGCGGCTTGTAAAGTTAGCAAAAGTATTGGTTGCATGATTTTTCAACTCGATGGACACTCGGCGGTCGCTCAAGCGCAAGACTGAGTAAACAGGGTCATCGCTCGAGCTTAACTTTGGTCGCTCAAGCGACCTATAAAAGTTGTAAAACTTCTAGGAGCATGAATTTTACACTCAAGCTACCTTTTTCTTGCTTGAACTAAGATGCAAGGCAGAGGGTGGTCGCTCGAGCAGTGATACAAAATTCTAGAATTTCTAGATTGATGTTCAAGATGCAAAACTCAATTCCAAAGCTTTAAAACACATCCTTTGGGCTCAAAACTTGAGAAAACATGCCCA
>NW_021027811.1:0-17142 GCF_004153795.1 Camellia sinensis | reverse complement strand
TACTTCACCCACTTAAACCTACTCCACTAAACCTAACCCACTACACCACTACCACCTCCACTTCACCTACTCCTTAACTACTACACATCACCCTCTTCTATATATAGGAATCATGAATCATTGTAATAGAAATCAATATAAATCAATCAATAATACAATTCTCTATTTCTCTTTATACATTAAATTTCTACATGGTATCAGAGCAAGGTTAAGCACTTAGTATTTTTCGTTTCACCGGCGGGCGGCAACCTCGCCTTGGCCGCCCGCCGGACCTCAACCTATTCCGCTTATTTTCTACACATACCTTCCCATCACTGCCTAAATCCTCTCTCTTGAGGCCAATGTGAATTCCTCTTCTTCATAATCTGCACTAACTGTGGCATCTTTTCCTGGGGCAAAACTCTGCAACCTAACACTCAATCTATGCTTCTCCTCCATGCTCATTTGCCTCTTGTTAGGATCCTTCGCCTTCGGCTTTTGGTTTGGGCTTCGCCCAAGCCTTGAGCTTCACTGCAACTTTCAGCTTCACGGCAGCCTTCGGTTTACAGCAGCTTTTGGCTTCGCAGCTGGCTTGGCCTTTGCCGCTGGCTTGGGCTTCACAGCGGCTTTAGCTTTTGGCGCAGCAGCTTTTGTCTTAGCCGGAGCCTTCTTTTCCTTTTTCGCTTTTACAGCCTTCGGCTTTGCAGCAGCCTTCGGCTTTGCTTCCCTCTGGTGGCTCCCCAGGTTCCACCTGAGCTGCATGAATTCATTTATAGCTGCAATTGATAAGGGAAGTATTAGAACAATGCCAATAAAAGTATGCCAGCTGCTCCTTACCCTACTCCTGGAGCACTATTAATAGGTGATGCTTTCAACATGCGTCATCCTTAAACTGGTGGAGGAATGACTGGAGCCCTGTATAAGGTGTTTTGTGCATCTCCTGATCAAGCAAGGAAGGAAATGCGTGAAGCATGTTTTGATATTATGAGCCTTGGAGGTGTGTGTTTCAACAGGACTAGTGGCTTTACTCTCTGGTCTAAATCCTAGCCCATTGAGCTTGATATACTCCATTTCTTTGCTTAGCCATATATGGTGTTGGCCGTCTCTTGCTACCATTTCCTTCCCCTAAGCGCCTGTGGATAGCAGCTAGATTATTTTTGGGTGCATCGGCTATCATTTTTCCCCTCTTTCTCTCACATGGGCTTGTCCCTCTCTCTCTCCTCCGTTTGATTTCAAAATCCATTATTTTTATTTATTTTCTCCAAACCACTTTCCTATTTCCCCCATCTTTCATTTTGATTTCAAATATATTTTTATTATTTTCTTTCTTTATTTTTCTTTCACATTATTTTTAATCTTTTTCAAATTCCATTCATACCATATAGCTTTGCACACCAAACCATCTTTTTATTCATTCTCAAGGATCAACCCCGATCACAATTTTAACAAAAAAAAAAAAAAAAAAAAACAACCACAACAACACAAACCAACAACACCACAAGATTTGTTTTCTTTTCTGCAGACAGCCACCGCACTGACCTTACTTTTTCGCCTATTCCGCCGGTCTTTTCTTCTTGCCTCCGTCCTGGCGGCCCTTGAACGGTGTTGCCTCCGTGTTTCCCACTCCACTGGGAACGATCACTCCACCTGCTCCTCCACTACAGCATATGGCGGACCTCCAAATCGGAACATAACGGTGACCTTTCCGCTTCAGCTCCTTATTTTCCGCCTTTAGCACACTTATCTCTGCTCGCGCATCCTTATAATGCGTTGGAGCAGAGCCAGTTTGGGCGTTTAACTGCTGCACCTCATTTGTCCTACTCTGCAGCCGGTGCGACAAGTTTGTGAACCGAGTCATAGTTTCAACACAGGGACTTCATGTATACTGATTAGCTTTCAATATCCGTTTGCACTGCCATTTTTTGCTCCACCGACCGCATTCAGAAAGTTCAACACGGAGCAAAACCAGAGGTGTTTTGGTTGAGGTTCACAGGCCACCGCACCAGTTATCTCTCTTGTTGACTCGTTGAGGTCGGGAAAAGGAGTGAGCAGACCACGGGAAGAAGAGGCTATGTTCTAGGTAGCTGAATGGGAGAAGAAGCCATGTTTTTTGGTTGCTGAGTGTTTCAAAGAAGGGTTGGTTACAGAATGTTACAGAGAACGAAGAGGTTTCAACTGGTTTGTTATGCTTCAAGCCTCAGACTTCGCTTTGGTTATAAAGATAGAGACGACGAGGCCGACACGCGCTCTGTCAATCACGTGCATCGCCGCGTGTCAGGCGCCTCTTTTTGATGGCTCGACGCTTTCTGTCGGGCACGTCTTTTGATGAAGTGGGCGCGCCTTTTGATGGCACGCCTTTTTATGGATTGGGCACGCCTTTTGATGGCACGCCTTTTGAAAGATTGGGCACACCTTTTCTTTTGAGGGTGCGACTTTTTAAGGGTCCGACAAGATCTGTAAACTGTCCCGACATTGATTCCGATTAGCTCCTTCATGGGTCCGACAAGACTCTTAAACTGTCCCACATTGATTCCGGTTAGCTCCTTCATGGGTCGACAAGACTCTGTAAACTGTCCCGACATTGATTCCGGTTAGTTTCTACAAGGCTCCAGCAAGACTCCGTAAACTGTCACCACAACTGTCACAACATTGTCTGCTACAACGGTCCGACATGACCCCATAACTGTCTTCTACTCGGTCTGACACCGCCATCCAGTGTCCTCTACACCGTTATGACACCACCTACAGTGTCCTCTACATGGTTATGACACCCCCATACAGTGTCCTCTACAACGTTATGACACCACCATCCAGTGTCTTCACCAATGGTCTGACACGACCATACAGTGTCCTCTTATCCTCTTTATTTTTGTATTTCTGTTTTTGTTACTCCTCTCCAAACTCAAGTTGGTTTAGTTCCATCCCCCTTGAGTTTGCGGGGGCTGTTAAAATCCACCTACTCTCCACCACCTACTTCACCCATTTAAACCTACTCCACTAAACCTAACCCACTACACACTACCCACTCCACTTCACTACTCCTTACCTACTAACACACACTCACCCCTTCTATATATAGGAATCATGAATCATTGTAATAGAAATCAATATAAATCAATCAATAATACAATTCTCTATTTCTCTTTATACATTAAATTTCTACACTATGCAAATATTATTCACTGTTTTTTTTCCTCGTAATTTGTATTTATACTTTCAGGCTAGCAGCTGGAGGAAAAGAGAGATTCATTTTCATGATTTCATGTTGGATGTCCACAGCCACTTGCAAGTAAGAATTATCCATATTTCTTCTAACTGCAAACAAGATAGAAAGTTTGTTACAAATTGACTATTTTGTTTGCCGCTTGTCATTTGGCACCACAAGTAATTGAACCTGGTCTAACAATTGGTCAGAGTTTTTAATGAGCCATGAGCATCTCCAAGATGAGTTTGCTATCTAAATGATACAACAAAAAATCTTGGATACTATGATTTCTTCTCTGCCGTTCATTTCATTGAATCGGTTGTCAAGATAGCTTAAATCTTAGAGTTCATGGACTATGGCTCTATCCTGAAAAATACTTTCAATTAGTCAAAAACATCTTCTTTGGACCCAATTTTCATTTTCTTCTTGGCGGCTTTACTTGGAAATAGGTGGTGTGTACTGAAGTATAAATTTAATGCTATAGTATTGTATAATTGCAGAAGCATAAGGTGTGCCGGATCCCCTTGAAGTTGTAGCAGGGGAGATATCTGATGAATTAATTTTGTTATGCCTCGACGAATTTATGGTATGTTGGAACTTGAAAATAGCGGCATCATTTCTGTTTTTTATCATTCATGGAATGGTATCTACTAGCCTTTACTCTGTTCCTGTTGTTAAGTTCCATTTTTCTAAGTTTTTTTCATGTGACTGATGTTGCTGATGCATTGATATTAAACTGTTTATTTGGACATTTATTCAGCAATGGCGTGGTAAGTAGTTTAATCTACTAATTTTTATATGTTCTCAGCCTCTAGGCTCTATGCATTCGACATGTGGATTTTTTGACTGAGAAATAAAACTTGCATATGGCTGCAAGTATAGATTCTTCTTGCTACTTCAAATCGTTCTCCGGACAACCTTTATGAAGGTGGATTGCAGAGAATCTTTTCTACCATTCATTTCACGTTGAAGGTATGCCTGTAGATGAGAAACTTAAGGCCTTATTGACCATGTCTTTTGAAACAATAATTTGAGAAGATGATAGAGAATAGAAGAGAGAGAGAGAAATACTGAATTGTTCAGTTGTTGTATATCTGTGTATTACAAGGAGATGTACACCTCTCTTTTAAGAGAGGAAAAGAGACATAGGTGTGCCTTAGCCCGAAAGCATAACGGAAGAGGGAACAACAATTATGAAAGCATAACATAATGATAGACTACAATGATGACTAACACTACATATATACAATATTAATATACAATAATATACTAACATCCACATCCCCCCGCAAACTCAAGAGGGAAAGCATCAACTAAGTTGAGTTTGGAAACAAGATCATGGAAGCGGCCAGGAGGATGAGCTTTAGTGAAGATATCAGCGGGTTGATCGATGAAAGCAATAGGGAGAAGATTGAACAGTACCACAGGTAACATGCTTGGCGAATGGATATGAACACATCTCAATATGTTTTGTGCGATCAATGAATAAACATCATTGTGAGCAATCTAATAATGGCAGCTGCTGATTGTCACAGATGAGAGGGTAGGACAAGAAGAAGAAACACCCATATCAGTAAAGTGACCAGCGTAAGCCAGAGAAGTTCCTTGATATAATCAGCAAGAGCTCGGTATTCAGCTTCGGTGCTAGAGCGGGCAGTGAAGGGATTGTTTTTTGCTAGCGCCAGCATAGAAGAGAATCCCCAAGTAAGAGGCAGAAACCTATGGTAGAGCGTCGATCTCGTCAAGGATCCCAGCTCCATCAGACGCATCGAAAAGGGCACGCAGGTTCAAGAGAGAGAGGAAGCAGAGAAGTGAAGGCCATGGAACAGAAGTGCCTTTGAGGTACAAGGATGCGGAGTAGAGCAGCTATGTGGGGATGCGGGGAGCGACAGTGTACTGATGACAATATGAACACATAGGCAATGTCAGGAACGCAGTGACTGTGAGGTAGCAAAGACTGCCGACGAGCTGGCCGATAAAGAGTAGCAATCCAGAGAGAAGAGTCCCATCGAGAGGAGTGAGATGAATCTGAGGATAACTGGAGTAGAGGTAGTTTTGCAATCAGTAAAGCACAGCACGGCCAAAGATCGATGTCATATTTGCCTGGGCATAAATAGGAAACCAGTAGAATCATGAAAGATTAAGGCTAAAAGTAGTTAAGCCGTACCAAGGTCTTCATTTCAAATGTCGGTGGAGAAACTGTTTGAGGTGGAGAATACCAGCTTCATCATACCAGTGATAACATATCATCCACAGTATATAGAGAAGAAGAGTGGGTACCAAGTGAGAAGTAGAACACGTATAAAAAGAGCTGAGTCATAGGAGCTAGAGGTGAAATCCCGAAGGTCATGAATGGTAAGAACTGAACGTAGCAAACCAAGCCACGAGGGCGCCTGCCTTGAGGCCATAGAAGAGCACGCTGTAGTTTTGCAAACGCTGATGAAAGGTTTTGAAAAAGTGGAACCCAGGTGGAGGTTGCATGTCAAGACCCTCCTCAAGAAGATGACCATTGAGGAAAGCATTTTTTGACATCCAATCTAAAAGAGCCCGTACAGTGCGAGCAGCAGCAACGGCCAAGTAAACTGCGAACAGAGTAGCCGAGCAAACAGGAAGAGAATGTCTCCTATAATCAATCCATATTCCTGGTGGAGAGTAGGTGGATTTTAACACATAGTATTCCCTCATCATTATGCTTATGATTTGCAATTGATGGTGGGTAGCTCATGTTCTCATATTCAAGTCAATTTTAAGGTCACCTAGAGGGCAAATTAATTATGCACATCAAACATACAATTGATCAAAAAACAAGTCCATCAGCATGGTTTTTCCTGTGCCTACTCCTTCATAGAGATAGAGTCCTTTCACAGGTGAGTATGAAGACTGAGGAATGAAACGGGACCACAACCACCTACTCCTGAAAATGAAAGAAACAGTGAATCAATGACAATGAAGTTATAAACTCTATTAAAAATTGACAACTCCAGTTCATAATATATATATATATATAGTAAAACGCAAACAAGAAGATCATGATCTGCCTTATTAGCAAGTGATTCAGGAATCAGGAAACCAAATGAACAATTACCTGCCAGCTTTCTCAGAAGCTGCATACCGATCTAACCAGCACGCTTCAGCTGACTTGGCAAGTTCATCATATAGTCTCTGAAGTTCTCTTATGCTGCCTACCTACACAATCACCCAATGCATTTTAACCCCTCACGAAGCAAGGTGTATGTTTCAAGGCATCAAGGCGTAAGCATTTTTTAATTTTAAATTTTTATATAGTACATATAGAAAATATTTTACGATAGTAAAAAAAAAATGTTAAAAATTAAATATAAAGGTGTGAATACATTTTTCTTCAATACATCGAACATTTCACTACAAATAAAGAAGCTTGCCCTCATCGAAGGTAAAAACAACATTCTTAGCTTTAGTTATCAAGCTTCTCAATTAAGCCTTAGCTTCGTTTTTTTTTTATTTTTTATTGGTCATGTAATTGATGTTTTCCCCATGGAATATAATTACAAAAGAGGTTCACTTTTATGTTTAAACCATATATTAGATTAAGTTTAACAATAGCCCAAATCAAGTTCTCCTTATACGTACTCCTCACATGCTTATGACTAAAAGGCATACTAGGCATATGTGAAGTGCATGCCTCAAACTGTGATGCACAAGCCTTTGGGGAGTGTAGCCTATACATGACTCGATGCAACCTTCATAACACTTTTAAAAACTTTGATTCTCAAATAAAGGAAAACCAAACAAATTAGATAATACATGTGGATTAATAAATCACTCTCACAATTTAGACATCCTCTGTGTAACCATTTAAAAGTACTTTTTCACATCCAAGAACCAAAGTTGCATTAATTCTAGGTCTTAAAAGCAAATCAAATGATACCTAGAAAATGCACATTAATTCTAACTACTACCCCACCAACAACCAAACTAATTAATGCTAGCAAATACAAGCCATCTAAGGGAGTGAGAGCATAATTTTTCAAACATTTACAAACTAAAGAAAATTTTGATCGAAGATGAGAAACTTAACCTTCTGGGCTGGAGAAAATTCGAAAGAGACAAACAAACTACTAGCTTTTCCTTTGAAACTTATAATCAAACATGAAGAGTGAATTGATTGCAATACCTGACAATTATCCCCATCCACAAGATCACCCGCTTCAATTCTACGCTCATACTCAACCAGAGGTCCTGCTTTGCTTACTTCTACAATCAAATCAAATTAAAACCCAAATCGAAATGTGAACATCATGCTAAAGATTATTTAACAAAATTGAAAAGGATAAAAAGGCAACCTCCATTAGCTACTCTAGCAGCATCAGCAAACAGAGCTCTTGAGATCATATATGGATATGAATACCTACAAATTTCAGCATTGTAGGAGAATCTGTACACATAGCAAGTGCTAGCCAAATAATTTTGTTTTCTTGATAACCCACTGTAGACGCCCCCGAACATCCCAGGAGGGAAATCCCGTTTTGTTCATTTGGGCTCACTACAGTTCAGGACTCAATGTCACGGTCCTGTATCTAATCTCGCAGAGTGCAATGCAAGACCGATGAATCACCAAAGAGTCCAAATCCGGCAAATCGTTTTTGAAAACTGATTTTTAAGAAAGAAGTGCCAAACATAGACTGCTTTGCCAGATACAGAGTCACCACCTAAATGTTTTATTTTGGGAAATTTAGGAAACCCTGACTCGTTGCCTAAGGCCACGTGTCTGTCATCACCAAAGTTGCCTCGGCTCGGGAACTTGGGTACGATTGGGGAAGGTCAACCATGATATCGAGTTTTGAAAACATATGTGTTCTTATTCCGGTTTAGCCTAGAATTACTATGTGATGCGCGCAGCATACAAGTATAGACCAGATCGCCTGAATTGGAACAAAAAATTTCATGCTTGTTTTTGAAAGCGGTTTGCTACTCGCAAGTAGGCTTAAAATGTAGATTTTGCCACCCTTGGGTGAGCTTAGAAAACATGGTTTTGCCACTATCTAGTGGGCTTAAAATTCGCAATCAATGAATTGTTCCAATCTAAGTAATTCAACCTTCACCCATAGGCATTCAAGCAGTTATATCACATAAGCAGTTAGCCTCATGGTAAGCATGCTATCATGGCAGTCACTCACACACATGCAAGGATGCTAAAGCATAAACACTTACCAAGTACTCCGAGCCAAAGAAAGAAGCTAATTAGAAATCATGCATGAATCCTAACTATGCTGAAATGCCTAATGCAACACATGCCAAAATGCAACTAAGATAGGCTCGGCTATTCTAAGATGGCATATGAAATGCAACAATTGATACACGTATTCAACTTGGAATTGAAATACGATGCAGTTAGTATGATGCGCCGAGCCCGGTGCATGCAAAACAGATGAATGAATGCAAACATGCTATCATAAGTATACTAATTGAAGCATGCCCTAAACTAACCATCATAAGTTGGTAAATAAAAAGAAGAAAGACGTGGGGTTGGAAGACATACATCATACACACGCACACTTATTACAACAATTGGCCTCTCTTGGAGGGTCCGAATAAATAATACAGTCCGAATAAATAATTAACTACTCTAGCTAATTAAATATTACAAAACCTTAATTAATTAACAAATTAACTAGGAAAATGAATAAACTAGCATGCAATACTACAAGTAATGGACTGCCTCAGCTTTGTTCTGAATGATGAAAGATGCATGCTTGCTCGAGTCGCTTTGTCGAGAAATCCGTCGCGATGCCTCGTCTCGCCTTTGTATGCAATTGATTTCAGAAACTTGCACAAAGCTCCAAGAGGCTGAAACTCCACCCTGGGAAGCTGTGGGAAGGCTGCCGACCAGCCCTTGGCTATGGAGACCATCTGCCGACCACTCTTTGTGGTGGAGACCAAAAAAGGTGGTCGGCCTGCCAGAAAAGCTGGTCGGCTGACCACTTTCTGCCCCTGGATTCTGGTTTTTCTGCAACAAAGGCAAAAGAGAGAGAAGGCAAGGTATTTTCAACAAATGTGTGCATGACCACTCTCTCCATCATTGCACAAGCTCTAGGGAGAGTAGTCCTCGATCCTCGTGCCACCAATCATTCATCTCGATGCATGATGGCCGAGGAGTCGAATTGCACGACTCAATATGAAATGAATGCACATATAAACACAACAAGGCCTAAACTCCATCATGGGTAATCCAGAGTGTCGGCGACTGGAAATTGAGACACGTTTCGTCACTTTGAGTACGAAACGCCCCTCGTTTCCTGTGTTTGAACTAACCCTACTCCAAACACAATGCAATGAGATGGCATACACAATGCGACCAATGTGCAACCCTAAATGTAACGCAACCTAATCATGTTGGCATGCAAGGGATGATATGCACACATGCAACCTAGCATACGCAATGCTATGGACTAAAATAGCATACACAATGCACATGAGCTATATGGCATGCACAATGCACACATACGAAGATGGACATACACAAAGGCATAATCAAAGCATACACAATGCGATGGTCAAACATGCAACAACATGAACCAAATGGCATACACAATGCAAGGTGGACTTAAACCAATATGAGTGGACCTCAGCCACACTCAAATCAGTGGCCATATGATGAAAATGAGACAACCAAAATACATGCAAACATGCACGAATGTAAAGAACCGATCCTAAGGCACAACATGCAACTCTAACAAAGCATGGCAAAGGATGAAATATGGCATAGAATGGCACATGATCCTACTTTGAAATATGATGCACAATGGTTCCAAATCATGCAAACACTTCACACGATGCATGCTAGATGGCCCAAATACTGAAACTAGTGAAGTGCGTTACACTAGAGGTACACAAAGCAATGCACAAATGGAAAAACCAACCCCAAAAAGACCCTAGGTAGGTCCAAGATAGTGGGAAATTGGTCTAAAACGATGGCTCGGAATGCATTCAAATGAAACCCATGCAATGGTCGGTAAATGAGGCATACAAGCCCGACTCTCTAATGCACTTAAAGAGTAGAAATCATGGGAATATGGCATGCATGTAAGCTCTAAAATATGATGTGCAATGGCCCCAAAACATGAAAACACCTCAGTATATGCATGCAATGGACCTCAAAACTCAAAGTTAAGCATGGATATTGAACTACAGGCATGCAAAACAAACATCATTCGACCATGAGACCTAGAAACAGAGCTAAGGCAATCCAAAACATGCACAAAATCAGTTTAATGCATGGCCAAAATATGCTAGGAAAGGCGGCCAAAACATCATGCAAAACAAGCTAGTGAACCATGATTTGCACTACAACTATATGAAGCACATGAGAGATCACCAAACCAACCAAAAACAGAAGTATGCTATGCCAAAATATGACCAAAAAACCCACTGAAACTCAGTCAATGCATGCAAGAATGATATGTCCCTTTGAAAGGCCAATAAGAGGGTTATTCTACACGTGTATAATGGACATACAAAATGGCAAAACCACCTCCGGACAGAGGTTATGAGGGCCCTAAAACTCATTGAAAAGGGCCTGAAATAAGGCTATGAAGCATTCAAATGAAGGCGCCTTTGAAAGGCCATGAAGAGGATTACTATACACATGCAAGATAGACACCCAACATGGCAAAACAACTCTGGAAAGAGTTCATGCAGGTCATAAAACTCACAAATAATGGCCTGAAACATGCTCAATAAGTGTGCAAATATGGGCTCCTTTGTAAGGCCAATAATGCTAGAAAACAAGACAAGGGGTGAGAGGGTCACCCCTCTCTGATTTTGATGCTCAAAAACACATAATAACCACTGAAAATCCACTGGATTTCAGTGGTCAAAAGGGCCAACAAAGCTCAACACAAAGGCCCTAATGCATGGCTCAAAACAAAGAGAAATGAAGCATGCAAGGGGGTAGATGACCCCCAACAGAAAAGAGGTCTTAAACAAACATGTTAAGAAGATTAAAACAAGACTTTTTCTAGTTTATGACAAATCCCAAATATGCTTTCAAACTAGGCTAAGATATGAAGCAAAACAATGCTAAAAAGGGGAAAAATGAGAGTTATCCTTGTAGTCAAAAGAGCTAGCAGCTTCTGGACCAAAATAGTAAGCCTTCAACCTCTGAAAACTAGCTCCAAGGTGCTTAGAGTGATGGTGGAGGTATTAGAATAGGAGGTGTAGTGCAATGGTGCAAGAACAATGGAGCTTTGGAGCTTGGATGTAGAGAGATAGAGAGAGGTGTATGTATATGCCTTAGCCAAAATTTCCCAACCCTTGCAAGTGGAGAGGAGGGTCTCTCTTATAGAAGAAGAGGTCCAAGGCTTCTCTTAGAAGCTTGGAGCAAAGGGGCCAAGCTTCTTAAGGAAGCTAAACCAAAAGGGTCAAGCTTCTTGAGGAAGCTAGACCAAACGGGTCAAGCTTCCTTAAGAAGCTAAGAAAAGGTCAAGCTTCTCTAAGAAGCTTAGAGCAAAGGGTCCAACTTCTTCAAGAAGCCAAAACAAGAGGGTCAATCCTCCATGCACGTGTATGGAGGATGGAGCAAATGCCTCCCAGCTGGCACAGCTGGATAGCACTCAGTGAGACAAAAAATGAGAAAGCTGGCCGACCAGTTCAGGTGGTCGGCCGACCCCTTGCCCTGGTCGGTCGACCAGGTTCAAAAGGGTCAAGCTTGAAAGGTGGTCGGCCAACCCATATTGGTGGTCGGCCAGCCCATATTGGTGGTCTCCCAGGTGAATGCAACTCAGTGGTGGTATGGGAGACCAGAAATTATGGCCCAGAAGTGAGGGAGACCAGCTACCTGACAAGAAAACTGGCCGGCGGGAGAAAAGTGGTCTCCAAGGAGAAAAGGTGGTCTCCCACCCTTGTACCACCTTCCAAACAATGAAACTAGGGTCCATGCCAAAAATGAACCCACACCGATGAAAAACGAAGGTTCGGAGGCAAAAACGCGCAGTCGGGGGCCCCGAAAACTGACTGTTAAGCACCGAAAGTGGCGTGTGACCACAAAGGTGGTCTCCCGGGCCACAGTGTCCCTCTAAAGAGAAGAAACAAGGTGTGTGCCAAAAACCAGAGCAAACAGAGGTAGTTAAGCGATCCCAAACCGAGGTGCACGGCCGACGGCTCCGAAAATTGGAAACTAGTCTCCAAACGGGAAAAGTGGCCTACGACCACGAAACATAACCTACGGCCACTGAGAGATGGTCTACGAGACCTCTCCCTCCCTTCAGAAAGAGAAAACAGAGAAAACAAGACCTGGTTCGCAAATCGAGGCGAAACACAAAAAGTCCCGAAGTCCGGAGGCAAGGCTCTCAGCGGAGACTTCGTGGCCTCAGGACGAGCACAATATGCGCGATCACCGAGCACTCAATCGATGACATCTGAGTCTTAAGGTCGGTCAAAAATGGGGTGTCTACACCCACTTAATAAGCTTTAGCCAAATAATTTTGTATATCCTCGACGCCAAAAAGCTAATTGAAATTGTCGAATAGATCGAACAATTGTTCTCATCTTCAATCAGAACGAACCAATCCAATGTTTAAGTGCTTCAAGAGTAATTCACAAGAACCTAAATGCAAAAAGGTTATGAAACAAATAGGACTCAAATATTATATTTTGTTACCATATTAATAGAATATAATATATTCCTACAACTATACACAATTATTAGCCCTTTGGACAGTTTTGCAACACAAAAAAGAGCTACTAAAAAGTAATATCACACTAAAAAAAGGTGACAATTGTTAAAAAAATAAATAAATGTAAAACAGGGGGGTGTGTTAGCAGGTTGTGGGTGTTAATTCGGGAGCTTGGTTGGTTAGGGTTTTATTTTTAAGGTGGGATAGAAAGAATAGAAAAATCATTAGAAAAAACATATGTTAAATTTGGAACATCACAACACCAAAGAAATTTAAATAAAATAAAAAGAAATGAAAATAAAAGTAACCTAGATTATAGTAATCTGAAATCAAGATTACAAAAACCCATTGAATTAATCGGAAAAAATAACACACAACAAAATATCAAAGATTATGGATATGTTTACTGTTCCAATCAAAAGTAAACCAATTTTCACCAGAAAATAAAGTATTTGCTTAAAGAACTAAGGAAATTACAGTAATACAGGAATTGGAGAGAAATGAGAACGACAGTCTTTGCTGTAGCGAAATTAGGAGAAGAACCTAAAAAAGGAAACACCTCAGAACTTGTACTGAACTTGAAAAAAGAAAACAAACGTTGTTTCATAGATTGAACAAGCCTATACTATGAAGGAATGAATTTATTTGTACAGACAGGCGATATAGTTTATGTTATATGTGGCCAAGGATGGGGAAGCAACAAAAACAGGAGAACCTTAAATTTGCGGAGGTGACTCGATCACAAGGGGAGAGAGAGTGTGAGTGAGAGAGAGGAAAATTACAGAGACTGTTGGTGGGAAATATATTGAAACTAATCAATAAATAAAAAAACTTTTGATACAATAAAATTTAAAGCATCAAGTGGAGGGGAGACTAGTATTAAGACAGATTGTCCCGTTATGTTACTGCAGATTGAATGAGCGCTATTCTTGCAGGATACAGAATCTTCAGAAATTGGTAGTGAACACTCCAAACAAATGTATTGACGAATCGAAACCTATGTTCTATAGACTTCTCAAAGTATTCCCTAAAATTAATAGAAGATTATGCAAAGAAAGGAACAAAACAGAGAAGGAACTGATTTCGGATGGTGATGCTCCAAAAACGTTGGAATTGGGTCTGCTATTATAGCAACAACAGACCCAAACAGCGTAGGAAAAACAAACCGAACAATGGCAAATTCAAACAGGACAGATTCAGTTTGAATTTCAAATAGAATCTACAGCAGTTTAGATTTGAAGTCTGGGAAAAATTTGGAACTGCTGGGAACTGTGGGGGGCAGTTGTCTGGCAGTGGAAAATCTGTTTAAAAACCAGTGATGTTGGGAATTTGGACTAAAAGTGGCACAATTAATGGACAAAAAAATTTAATGTCAATGGTGGAGGTAAATACCTGAATTAATTTCCCGCAATAATTTAAAAAATTCAAAGAAAGTCCCAAAAGATTAAATAGAATCGACTCAACCCACACCTGCGCCCGAAACGCGGCTGAAGACGAGCGGACGCGGGACGCGCGCGTGTAGTGGTTGAGCCAAGGTTCCATTGGTTCCATGAAACTCCCCCTTTTACAAACGGGCTGGTCCTTGGGGCCCAACATAAGTGTGCCACCTAGAATCTGTATAAAATGACACAAAGCTTCTGAAAGTTCAATGTGGGACAACACTTAAAAAGGAAACCCACATTGAAACTTAGATTGTTCATGCCACAACCGAAAACGACATGCAAGTTTCCTATGTACTCATAAAGTGTGACGAACAGTCTGCACCTGTGACTGTCATGCGGTAGGGAACACACACCCTGCGGACACTTCACAAGAGTGTTTGGACGAGCCATCTCAAATTTGGGAGCTCAAAATAGCTCGAAAAAAAGCCTATAAAAACCAAGTTGTTCAACAATCCCACACATGAATGAAATTTAGGAGGAGAAAAATGCAAACAAACATATCATAATTATAGAGAGACGATAATTGAGAATAGTTTGGCAAAGGATAGGTAACTTTGTTGACGTCCCTTGAGATCACTAAATTCAGATTTACTAGCTAAGCAGTGAATAATGTCTGGAACTGTTGCAGATTGGGCGCCATTGTGAAAACTAAGACAATAGAAACTCATACAGTAATTTCTAGACACAGTTTCGTTTCCACTATTAGTTCATTCTTGGGCCTGAACAACTTAAGCCTTTTCATGAGATGCTCTAGAGAATTGTAACCCTTGCACAAAGCTACAGAATCGCCCATTCACACTCAATTAGGTGATCTTATGAAAGAGTATCCTACCAAGATACTCCACTAGATAATGTTTAAATATAGAACAACTTAAAAGGATTACCTTGGAACCTAAAAGCGGGCATGACATCACATTTCATTATAGAGAAATGGAATAGGAGGACCCACAGGATCTTAGAGTTATACACAACTCAATTCCCTTGTGAACCTGAGATCTTGAGATCTCCAGTCAGCTAGGTTGGTTGGGTGTTGTGGTAACCGTTATTTGAAAGGCTTTAAGTGCCGATTGCCCTTGATGAATTCTGCAGCTGAACTTCTGCTGTGCTTAACCCTGGTTGAGTGGTCCGTAGTTTGTCTTCCAGACTTGCACATATTCAATTTGGAAATAATTCCAAGAGAGTTAATTGCTCACGGTGTATTATGACGACGAATTGGTGCATGACTTGACCGTTAGATACTAGGACTTGCTGTCGTGGTACCAAGCTGAGATTTGACTAATCTCAATGTAATGCAATATAAGGTGAGGCCCTTATGTGTAATGTGCCCAACGCTTATAGTTGAAGAATTTCAAGAAGAAACCTTGATGTTCTCCATTCTCGCAAATTAAACCTAGAAATCATAAACGACTGTGCGAGATAATCAACAAACCCTAATGACTACTAGAACTTAAGAAACATTTTAAAATCCCTGGATATAATTAGAAACCCTAGAATGAAAAAATTATAAGAGAAAAACTAAGTCAGTTAATCGCAGTTGAGCCCGGTACTTACCGTGTGTGCAATCGGCATCAGCACGTGGCCCGAATTATTTCTAGATCATTATGATATTAGTTATAGGAAAATTTACAAACACCCCCACGAGGTGTAAAAAATACAATCCCTCGACTGAGGTTGAGAGAGATTTACAAAATTGCTCACATGAGGGTCCAAATATTCAGTAACAAATTAGGAAAAATGAGGGGAACGTAATAAAACGTTTAAAAAGCAGTGCGGTAATGTTAATAAAAATTTAAACCTCAGAGAAATCTGTTATTTCACCCAACCCGAGGGGGTTTGCAATTTCCCATTTAATTTATACGATAGACAGCATTTGTATTTCAAAATTTGAGATTTGTAGCCTTGTCTTTTGATATTTGCATTTGGCCTTAACAACTTGAATATTTGTAGTCAAGAAGTGTACAACTAATATGTATTTAATTTATTTACAAAAATCCTCATATTTTATTGAACAAAAAAAAAATCAATTTTCACATGGCATAAGGTAAGCCGATTGTAGGCTGTGAAATCCCGTAGGGAGATTACGAGTTATTGTGTATGAGGCTTGTAATGGGGGCTAGGAAGATCTTGTGTTATAGGGCAGATAATCAAAAGCACATCTATTGAAATAAGATTGGGAGGGGCATTTATTGGCTATAAATCCTTTTTTGATCTCCCAATACTAAGTAATAGGATACTTTCTCTTGAGATTCAAATTTAATTACACAAATCCTAATTGGATCAAATTACATAACCACCAAACTGAATAGTTTTGAGGAAAACCAACCAAACCAAACCAGAACCAACCCAAACGCGCTTCTCCTCCTGACCTAAAAATACAAGCCTTGCAGCTATTTATGTCACTCCATACAGCTACATTCAACACAAGCTGAGAGAGAAGGAAAGGGAGAAGCAAAGTGCTTGAAGAGAAAAAAGAGAAGAAAAGAAGCAACAAGTAGGAAAAGAAAGATCTAGGCAAACAAGGTAAATCTCATATACCGCCTTTCTCCAAGTGAATCATCATGTTTTCCCCTTCAAATAATAAGCATGCTAAAAAATATATTCCCATGAACTAAGAGTTACACATTATTAAGAGAATTATGGTTTGAGAAATGAAAGTCCCACTCTTCTTCTTGCAATTTTCAAGCAGCTTTTCTCAGGTTTTTTTATTTTATTTCCATGCAAGAGCCTTCACGAACAACAAAATATGTTTAACCGAGGGCTATACGTTGACATATATAGAACGGAAACAATTTTGGCTAAGACATGGATGTGTTTTATGACTTTTATTTTTCTAAATACTTGGTGCAAGAACTGTTTAAAATAG